>PVJO010011585.1:0-59098 GCA_004026905.1 Hystrix cristata | reverse complement strand
CTGCCTGACCCGCAGCTTCAGAAAGAGTAGAGCCGCCCCTGAGTCTATGGCAGTCACTTTTGACACAGCCGAGGGAGACAGAGATACTGTGGCTTTGATGGGAGACAAGATCCCGTCCAGGCAGTTCCAGGAGATGGCTTGCTTTAAACGGATAGCTGAGTATAAAGGGGACGAGAGAGTGGAGGGGTGGAGGGAGGAGCAGGGAGGGGGAGGGTGTGGGGGGAAGAAGCCCCTGTGTGCACGGAGTCCAACCCCGAGGAAAGTCTCTGATGACCAGGGGAAAGGCTTTGAAAAGTGAAGGGGCAGCGCCTCAAACCCCACTCCCTGAAAGTGGGGGTGGATCCCGGCAGCAATCACATGGGGACCCCTGCTGTGGAACCAGGGAGACCAGGAAAGAGTTCTGGTGGCAGAAAAAAAAAATTAATAGAAGACTGCAGTGTATCAGCCTGTAATTCCAGTCCTCTCGTTTCCACTTGGAAACCCTGGGGACACAAGGCTGTCAGACTGCGGGTCTACCGACCCAGCTGGAGGCGCACTTCAGAGCATGCGCAATGCCCACGGTGGGCTTGCCCTGCTAAATATGGCCGCGCAACGTCTCGGTTTGAAAGGCTGTTCTGTTATGTTCCTTCCTTCTCATATCCCTGGACCATTTGCTGGCCTCAAGTGATAATATCTGGAGAGGAGCTGAACCCTTCTTCCCACAGAACTAAAGTGTCCACGCCTCTGGTTACGGAAGACGAACCCCGCGGATACCTCCAGTCCTTTCTCCAGGAAGAACAGCTTAAAGCACAAAAATAGGGCTGTGTTGCTTCCCTGTTGAAATCCTTCAGTGTCTTCCTATTGTACTTAGGAAAACTATTCTAATGTCTTACTGGGCCAACAGGGGCCTGCATGAGGTGGACCTCACCTTCTGGCTGTCTTATCTTGGCCTACTCTGCTCTTTGCCTGCCAAATTCCAGCTGCACGGTCCCTCTCCATTGCTTAGACACATGCTGGTCCCTGCTCTTCTTATCTTCATTTTCTTCTTCTTCAACTTCCTTTCAGCTGCCCTTTGTAAGCCTGGCTCCTCTCTCTCTCTTGCCTCTCGCTCTCCGGCACCTCTCTCCAGAGAACAGGTCCATTCTTCTCTATCTCAACACCTTTTATGAGCCTCCTGTCAGACAGAGTTGGTTTACTTATTGTCCGTCCCCTTCACTGGCCTTAAACTCCCTTTCCAGATTGAGGAATACAGTGTGTCTTATACACACCTGTGCGTTCAGTGTCTGAACACAGGTAAAGGCTGAAGGGATCCTTGACTGGCTGATGGAGGAGAGGGAAACACAGAAGCAAAGTAAGGAGCTGCTGCGAGATACGTGGAACCTGCCAGAGGTGACCACTGCCGCTAGAGCAAGTGGGAACGCAGAAATGACAACCGGGAGTGAGCTGGCAGAGGGGAGACCAGACAGATGGGCCTCTGCCAGGGGAACCCAGGCCGTCTACTGCCACCTGACCCTCCCCTGGCAGGCACCGGGGTGGGGATGAAGGTGAGGTGGAGGTGGGGTTGAGTCCTGCTTTGTATTTGGGTCAGTTTCCAGGAACATCAGCTTCTTATGCATCCCCCTCTGTCTTTCTCTTTGTTGGTCTCTGTGAGCTGTGAACTGTGACTGCCACATCCTAATGCACTTTCTCAGCTATTTTGAGATCGCAGAGGTAAAGACGGGGGAAGGAAGGCAATACAGCACATGTAGATGTTCACATTTCTGTGTGTATACAGTACGTACCGTCAACGGTGGGCTGCACACACGTTCAATTGGAGCTGAAGGCTTGCGATAGACTGCTGACCTCGCAGCTGTTGTGGTAGGTGACAGCACAGTGCTCCTCATGTGTCTGCTGTTACGCTGGTCTAAACAGACTCACTGCTCTGTCGCAGAGAAGTGCGGCAGGTATGGTTCATGTACAATATAGCAGCTGCTGATGATGTTACTAGATTATGTGTTTACCATACTATTCTTTCTATTATTACTTTAGCCTATATTCTTTCAATTTATTAAAAGAAATTCTACTTTGAAACTGTGTGCTGTGTTATGCCAGCAGCAGCCTCTTGCATTTTGTGTTTACTGTGTCTGTCTATGTGTCTGTCTGTCTTCTCTCTCTCCCTTTTTTCTTTTTTGTGATACCGAGAATTGAACCCAGGGCCTTTGCATTGAACTACATCCCCAGCCCCTTTTCATTTTATTTTCCTCCTTTTTTATTTTTTTAATTTTTAAATTTTGAGACAGGGTCTTGCTGAGTTGCCAGGTTGCTCAATCTGGGCTCAAACTTGCAGTCTTCCTGCCTCAGCCTTCTAGACTGCTGGGAATACAGGCACGTGCCACCACACCTGGCCTTGCGGGTAGTAGACCAGTCCTGTCTACATTTGGGTAAGGACACTGGTTTTGCACAGTGACAAAATAGCCTAGCGATTGCATCTCTCAAGCAATCCTATTGCTAAGAGACACATGATTGTACTTTTAAATAATCCTTGTGAATGCTTTATTTAGAGAAAGGTGACCAGGGGTGGAAATAAGCACTGCGACACGGCTGTCAGAGTGGGGAGGATGGGGAAACGTGGAGAGTCTCTGAGTGAGCTAGGTCTTTATCTGCCTAAGTCCAGGGTCCTAGGTAAAGTGAGTAACTGACAAAGTAGGAAGTAGATTACTTGCAGACACGGAGTTGATCACCTAAAGTAACACTAGAAACAATTAAAAATTAAAAAGTCACCTCTCGGTATTCCACAGGAGGGTTGTTTCTCATTATAAGCTAGTGAGTGAGTGCTATTTATTTTTTAAAACCATGTGTTCATACAACTTTGATACAATTTAAAATTCTTTGAACTTTCTAAGAGTACAGTTCAGTGGTTTTGATAAAATTTTAAAATTTTTTTATATTTTCAAAAATACTAATTTTTTAAAGGACAGGTAACATGGCAGCTGGGGGATAGGATAGGGTAGAAGGCACGTGCCAGAGTCCACATGAGAATCCTGGAAATGGGTTAAGGCTGGGACTCTCCACTGAGGTCCTCTTCTGTGTCCCCAGGCTAGCTACATGGACTGTTTCATGCTCTGTGTCCCCATGTCCTGTCCTGCCCCAGCCCGTGGCCCTAGAGTTGTCTTAGGGCCTGGATAGGCATGCAAGCCCACCATCCTTCCTCCTCACTGGATTGTGGGTAGATAAAATTACTTCCAGTGGACTCCCGTTTGGTGACCTAGAGCGCAGTCAGTAAGCAGCACAACAGAAGAGTCCCCTACAGCAGAGTGCCCTTCCGTATGCCCTTGGGACTGGGGCCTGAAGATGGGGAGCTTGGTGTCATCTCAGGGCACCTTCCTACACAGTGGCTGGTGCTTACCTTGCTACAGAGCTGGTAGCTGGGTTCAGCTGCTCCTGACTCCTCTCAATTCTACCTTGTATTCCTTAAAGCCTTCTCCCAAAGAATGGGACAGGAGGAATTGTGTGTGTGTGTGTGTGTGTGTGTGTGTGTTCTGTCAAGAGCTGTCTCCCTCTTCCTCCTCCTCTCTTTCATGGCTCTTCCTCTCTTCTCTGGCATTTTTACAGAGCTGATCTGGTCACTCACACTGCCCCACAGGCCCCTGCTGCCCACCAGCCCTGCTCTGTGGGGTCTTTCCTGTGCACTGTGTTCTCTGACAACTCTGCTTCTGACAGCGGGGCTCCATGGGATCATGTCTGCTGTTGCTATAGCTCGGGCTTTCAACATGACTGTAAAATCATGGGATTGTTATTTTAAGCCATCAACACCTTCGAGTGAGTCCTGCCCTCCTTGAACCCCTCAGGCCTTTTGGAAGACATACAAACTCCCATCAGGCTGCTGTTGGACCTGCCGGGGCCACCTTGCATCCCATGCGCCCTCGTCCTCTTCAATGCCAGTCTTCTGCCTTCTGACCTAGGCTCGAGTCCTTTGGAGCTAAAGCTGCTTCCCCCAAGAAGGCCACAGTTCTGGAGATGGAAGCCAGGCCCACCCTAAGAAAGGGTGGCTTCTCTGGGTAGAAGTGAAGGTGCAGCCCACTGTCGGCACTCCCAAAGCCGTGCACTTCAGGCCAGCAGTCCCCAGGTGGGCAGGGAAGAGGCTGTGTGCCTTCGCAGAGCACCCGGCATCGTCCAGGTAGCCTCTGCTCCTTTCCTCTCTGCTCTTGCTTCCTCTGATAGTTCTCTAGGAAATGCTCACCTTCTATTCATCCTCTGTGGGCAGGTCTCCCTGTCCTTTGAGAGAGGGAAAGGATGCAGCCTGCCTTTCCACAAACAGCTCAGTGCCTGGGTTTTGCCTAGGAACTTTCTCTTATCTCTTGCTCTCCTTTCTCAGAATGATTCTCAGGGCTGGTTTCAATTTGAGGATTAATCTAACCCAAGTGCAGAATCTACTTCTCTGCATGAAAATGCTCTCCAGTCTGTTGTTTATCTGTCTTCCTCCTACCCCACCCTAATCTTTGGAGCTTAAAAAGGCTTAGAATGCTTCTTAGGTATGGAATTGTTCTTATAAGGCAACTATTGATGAGCTAAACAGAAATGATTTCAAAACTCAGCGTGAGAACTTTCCTCTGACTGCACTGCCATACACAAAGCAGAAAGGGAAGGGAAGACTCTGCCTGTTGTCTTACATGGTCAGATACTCTCTTCCAGGGAGAGGTGGGCCCTCCGTGTCTTCCTGCAGGGCCAGTCCTCCCTTTCCCCACTCGGCTGCTCCGGAGCTGACAATCAACATGATGGCCTCACTCCAGCTCTGCCAGAGTCTGGGTACTCAGCTTACCACAAGAGGATGTGACGCTTCCTTTCCCATCTTCCTGCCATTTCTGTTTCCACTGAGTTGTGGGAAAATTACCTTTGAGAATAGAATCGTGATGTTCAAGTTGTCCCTTGCAGTTTGACAACTGCTTCTGCCTGTCTTTCCTTTTCATTTGTTGCTTACAACCCAGTGAGGTAAGTACAATGATTCCCATTTGCCAGATGAAGAGACTAAGGCTGAGAGAAGGGAAATGGCTTACCCAAGGGATCTCAGTTACCAAGGTGTGGAATTAGGATTAGAACTCAATGTTGTATCTTCCCAAGCCCTCTAGTGGACGAGTCCTGGTCCAGCTGCTTCCTGTAGTGAAGAGTGGAGCTTCCGGATGGGTGGGTGGAGTGGGTGACCATGGGCAGGGTGTGAGTACTTTAACGTAACAAGAAAGGCCAGTGAATCATTCCCCAGATGAATCACTTACAGCCTCCATGTAATAGATGGACAGAAAAAGACCCAGAAGCAAGTTTCTCGACTGGAATGAACGTGAAAGGAGCAACTTACCTTAGTGCACTGGGGAATTAGAATCCAGTGATATTAGCACCACCTTGGCTATATTAAAGTTGACCTTGTACTTGGGAAGCCACTGGGGAGTGCAGAGCAGGCCCAGTGATTGAGAGGGTGCTGACTTTTCTTGGGGGCACAGAGGCTGGAAGACTCATGGCAACTCCACGCCTTCCCCTCACACCCCATGTTTAGACAGGCAGACCTGAAAAAGGAAAGAGAATTTATGAAATGCTTACTGCCCTCCGCAGACCCCATCGGTGCTAATTTCACAGGGAAACAGGAACTACAATGTGTGAACCTGGAAACTTCCATCGCTGACATTAGGTTTTGAAACCATCGCATATGTTCTGGAGAAAACAGTAAATGCTCTATGCTTTCATTTCAAATGTTTGTATATTTTACTTACATGGAAGACTGAAATTGGCATGAAGCGGAAAGAAGGAATTTAGAAATCAGAAGCGAGGCTGGGACGTATTTATGGAAATCTGTGGATATTTTTCCTGAGTTTTGGGAGGGTGAGGCCACAGGCTGTCTCCTCTAAATCACCGAGGAGCATGTGATATCTACCCAGCGGCATCCTAATGAAATAATAATGGGGCATATCCTGCTCCCCAGAATTTCTACAGGGAGGACTTACTGTCCCCCCAGACAGGGATTGGGACTAATAAATTACACTTCAGGATGCAGGATACACAACGACATCAGGGCTGTGTACACACAGGGATGGCCCTGAGCATCGAAGATCCATCATCCTCAGCTTAGACACACAGCAGGCGCCAAACAGCAGGAAGTGGCCTGGAATGTGTCCCAGTGAAGTCGTCCTTGCAGTGGAGAAGGAAATAGTAGCTGTCAAGCAGGGAATATTTACCTTGGGGGACTCGGAGCCCAAGGGACTTGGCCGCCGCATTTGTGAACCGCTGCCACCTTTCTGAGAACAGGCCACCTGGTCCTGTCTTCTTCAGGGCTCTCCACACTCAGCATCCTGGGACAGGGGACTCCTTGGGAGGGTGGGCATGGCAGTGTCTTGTGCGCGTTAAGATTCTTAGTATCATCCCTGGCCTACAGCAACTCCCCAGGACTCGGGACAACGCAACATAGCTCTAGACATTACTGATTGGCCCCAGGGTGGGGAGAGGGGTAAAGTGTAGAATTGCTGGACTACACCAGGAAAGACAAAAATTGGTTTTATCTCTAACTACTGAAGCCTCCAATGGCTTCCTGCCTCAGGAGCAAGACCTAAGTCCACCATTGCCCCAAGGTCCCTGGGGACTCATTTGTCCAATCTCACCTCACATCTCCTCCCTCCCCTCACTTGCTCTGTGCTCCCCATGACCTCCCTGCAGTTTCTCATGTGTGACTGACTCACCCTCTCTTGAGAGCCTGCCTTCCCTGGGCCTGGAATGTTCCCTGGGCCTCCCCAGCGTCCGTTTATCTCCACGTATTCAGGTCTCCACTCAGATGTCAGCTCCTTGGAGGCCCCTTCATGCCGATCTTGGCACTAGTTACTGCTCGCCTGTTACACCTGTTGCTGGTCTTCCTCCAGAGATCATAGTCTTCCTGAGGACAGGGCATTGTCTGCTCAGTAATTGTCACATTCTGTCTTAAAAATGTGCCTGCAGCTTGTTAATTTATGGAAGTGGCCAGGCTATGATGCGGAGAGAAGAATGCTATTAACCAACATGTATTAGCACACCTGTAATCGTAGCACTCTGGGAGGCTGAAGCAGAAGGATCACAAGTTTGAGTCCAGCCTGGGCAACTTAGTGATTTATCAAGACCCTTTCTCAAAACAAAAACAATTTTGAAGAAAAGGCAGGGTGGGGGGGCTGGGTAGGTAGTCCAGTGCACAGGCCCTGAGTTCAATCACTAGGAGCACAAGAAATAAATAAATGAAAATAAAAACAATGCTATTGCAAGAAGACACTTATTACCCACATTCCTCCAGGGCAGGGAGCTGCCAGGCCATGAGTGGCCAGGAGGTGAAAGCAGGGAGGGGGGGCTGGTGTTCCTGCAGGAAGGGCCAGGCTGGCCCCAGGGAACACCTTAGAGCTGAAGGCCGAGGGCCCTGGGCTCCAGGGGCTGCATCTGCCCCGTCCTCGCCCCGGGGGTGCTGGTACAGGAGAAGCATCGGCTTGGCGTGTGACAGTGAGACAAGGAGCTGGTTGGGCCTAAGACTGATTAACTTGCCAAAGGAAGGCAAGCTCACAAGCAAGTGTTCTTATCCTTAGCAGTTATTCAGCCACAAGACAGGCAATTTCCACAGCACTTTGTAAGACTTCCAACACGCCAAAATATCACAAGCTACAGAAAATCAGAACTATGAAGAATGTATATTCTCCACTCCCAGGTCAAGGCCTGGCCGCCATTGTATTCATAGTGTGCTGATGGGATTAAGAAGAGGAGCAGCTGCAACGTGGCCAGTGTGTGCACAGGGCCTCACAGGAAGCTCAAGAGGTTGTAGGGGTGACCTTCACGACTTCTTGTGTAGTGAGTGTCCCCCACCATAGGTACGAGAAAAGAACAAAACAGAAATTAAAGGCAACCCAGCAAGGTGCATGGACTGGGGCCCACCAGGCCCAACTCTGTATGTGGCTAGGAGCTTAGCTTGAGGTTGGACTGATCTGGCTCTAGCTCCTGCCATGAATCCTGGGGGCAGGTGCACACTGGCTTTTAGATCCCCGGCAAGCAGCTTAGCATCTCTAAGTGTCAGTTTCTCTGTCTGGAGAATGGCAGTAGCAGTGGTCTTCTCTCTTGCAGTGTACTGGGAGGAGAGCGTGAAGCGAGTCTAAGGAAGTGCCGGTGCGTGCAGAGTGCCACAAGCAGTGGCTTTGGGTTATACAGCACGGCGCAAGGCACAGGCTGATCCTCAGGGCACTAAGAATCTCATCAGAGACTACAAGAGGTCAGAAGATTAGAATGGGGTGAAGTACTCGATGCCGAGGAGGCACCAGAAGGCTTTGGGAGGGAGCAGGATGCACTAGGCAGCAGGCTGTGTTTGTGCCATGGGTGGAAGGAGCCCTCAGCTCTCACACTTTCTATTTATATGGCCCTCGATTTGCCAAACTCTTGCCCACTTGTTGTTTTACTTGATCTTCACAAGACATCCTTTCCCCAGTGACCAGGAGCGAGAGGCTTGGGGATGCTAGTGGACATAAGGAACAGGCACGTGATGTGAGATGGGAGGGCAGAGGAAGGAGGGTCTCCACATCTCCAGCGTAGCCAATGCCCCAGTCACAAAGCTTCCTGAGGAAGAGTACAGAAGGTGGTAGCTGAGTGCTGGGTGCAGGGACAGTGAGTGACTTAGAGGGGGACTCCTCATGGTGTCTGCTGCCACCCATCTCCTCCCAAACCCTAAGCAGGATCCCCTTGCCACGAGTCTTTCCAGTGGAGTCAAAAGTGAAGGGTTCCATGGATCTCTGAGCCTCCATACACCAAGGTGGGGTTGTGTGGGCCTCCAGCAGGGTGTCTGAGGTCTGCCGTCCCCAGACTGTCTGCTCCTGGAGGACCATGTCCACCGTGACTTGGCACCGTCAGCTTGCAGCGAGTCCTGGGCACAGAGTGAATGCTCAGTGAGTGTGGGAAGGAGTGAGTCTGTGAATTGGTCCACCGCAGTCTTTCCTTCTGCAGTGTTCCTGTGCCTGGCTGGACTCAGAGTGGACACAGGGACAGAGAGAAGAGCCTCAGGAGGTCTGTGCACCTGCCTCAACAGGCCCCTGTGATCTTAGATACTTTTTCATGTTCCTGTCATTATTATGTCCACCTGACTTTTGTGCTAAGACTCCAAGGCCCATTTTCATACCTTTATCCCAATGGCTTTAAGAGACTATTGTGCAAATACTGTATCTCCTGGTTTCAGTGACCCCTTTAGCTCTCACTCCCTGAAGCCAGGAGCCTGAGTACACAGTTCCCTTTCTGCCATTCACGCTTGCCCTCTCCTCCTCAATGGATCCTGTAGAAGGGCTGGGGGAAGTGGACAAACCCCTGCTGACAGTTTCTACAAGGGAGCCGATGACCTCTACCCTTGCCATCTCTCCAGTTCCTCCATCCCTTGGGAGGAGGCTGATGGGGATGTTCTACCTTTCCTACTGAAAGACCTTTGGTGGCAAGAGGAAGTATGAGAAATGAATGAAATTCTCTCAGCATCCTATTTATTCCCAGGAGTGAAATAGGAAGAGAAGAGGCTGGGGAACAGTTTTAGCCCAGTAGTTAATAGTGTGGGCTCTGAAGTCTGTCTTTTGCCACTTAATGACTGTGAGACTTCAGGCAAGTGACTGCATGTCTCTGGGCCTCAGTGACCCAACTGTAAAATGGGAATGATTATGCCCTCACAGGTTGTAGTGAGGACAGAGTGGGTTGCTGCAAACCTGGAATGTAGTATTGCTTGGTAAATGTGAGCATTGTCATGATGTGCACGTTTAACTCTCCCACGGTAAATGGCCTTCTATCCTGAACTCAAGCCTGTGTACTGGAAGGCAAGCAAAAGAGCCCTTCTTGATCTTCCCAGGGGCACAAACCCGTGGGCCATGGCTGGGTGAGCTGTCATCTCCTACTGAATTCCTGGGTCTTCTCGCACTTCGCCTTTGCCTGGACAACAGAGTGGATTTAGACAAAAGAAACTTACTCTGTTGATTCATGGTGTAGTGTTTCTCTGTATCCCTTAGAGGACATGCAAAGAGTCATGTCAGCAATGAAAAATATATTGACTGTGTAAAATCTGTTTCTAGGAAAAGTTAGGTGGTTGCATAAAAAGACAATTCTCCTCTACTCAATGCTTATTATGTGTCAAGCACTGAACTAAACCTTTGAATGCAGTATTTCATTTGATTGCCACTACAGCCCTATGAACTAGACACTATTATAATCTCCACTTTCTGGATGAGGGAACCAAGGTTCAGAGAGGTTAAGTATCTTGTCCAAGGTCACACAGCTAGGAAGTGTTAGAGTGGAGGTTCAAATCCAGGTCTGTTTGACCTTTGAGTCCAAGTGACTTTATTACCCATTAGAACAGAGAGTCTTCTAATAAAAGAATTGTTCCTCTGACCCCTCTTCTGATTGCTTGGGTATTTCAGTTAAACATACACTTTCTTTCTTAGCAATAGAGACATTAGAGGTCCTATGCCCGAGACTTACTGCTCCCTATTACCAAAAAATTTTTTCCTACTCATTTTTAGGTGATACTGTGACACTTGACCCAGATATGCAGTGTCTTTTGGAATAACCAGAAATCAGCGAACACTTCTTAATTAAACTATGACCTTCACCTAGTTCATCTGTTTCCTGTGTGTGCTTTCTTTTCCCACCCAACCTGCTTTGAGGAAAAGTGAGGCTGGGCCTGGAAAGCATTAACTTTCTTCTCTCTTCCCTTCCTGATACCTGTAGCGTGGGCCCTGGCTCCAATCTCTCACAGGAAACTGCCACTGGAGGTCCCAAAGGCACCTCCACCTCATTGTGTTGAAACAAAGTGCTTCTCTTTTCCCGCCCCAGCGTCCTTCCTGTTGGAAGTGCAGGCGTCCTCCCAGCCTGTGGAGCTCCAGGTCAGAGAAGCCACATGGTGGCACCACTTCCTTTGTTCCTGGGCTACCAGGAGCAGCAAGCGCACTAAACTTCCTTCCCAACGCCCCTTGCATCTGCCTCCTTTGACACTTCATCCCAGTTCTAGCCCTCCACACTTCACCATCTTTACAACTCACCCGGTACTGGCTGCCAGAGAGACTTTGCCTCCAAAGGGCCATTATCACATACTCACATGCCCAAAAACCTTGAGTGATTTCCTGTTGCCTGCCGCTCTCAGTCAGCCTGACATCAAGGGGCTCCATAACGGCCCATCTAGAACTTACTTCCTTTTCTCTCAGATCTGTCTTCTCACTCGTAATTTAGCTTACTTTCTGCCTCAGGCTAAAATACCTTCCTTCTTCCTGTATACATCTTTAATCTGCCCAGGTGCCAAGATCTAAAAAGATAGATTAGATTGCACACCATTTCTATATTCTGCTCAGAACTACCTGAAGTTCTGTAATCAGAATTCTGAGAATATATACATGATCAACATGAAAGGGAGGTATGATTGATTAGTGATGTCTTCCATGGGTACAGGAGGGAGAAATTATTGATTAGTGATGTCTGCCATGAGTAAAGGAAGGAGAAATTATTAATTAGTGGTGTCTGCAATGGGTAAAGGAAGGAGCATTTATTGATTATTGATTAGTGATGTCTGCTGTGGGCTAGGGCAGGAGAAATTAAAGCAAGTAGACTTTGGCTAACTCCAAGCAGCCTGTGACAATGGAAGCACTATGATCAGCTTGCTCATACGACAGAATATTATATCAAT
The DNA here is from genome assembly GCA_004026905.1 of Hystrix cristata. Taxonomy (NCBI): domain Eukaryota; kingdom Metazoa; phylum Chordata; class Mammalia; order Rodentia; family Hystricidae; genus Hystrix; species Hystrix cristata. Next base: position 47,460 of record PVJO010011585.1, on the reverse strand, counting down.
AAACAACTCATGACAGTGGGCACTTATTATAATTATGGCTAACTTCTGTGAGGACCCATTTTGTGCCAGCACCATGCTGAAATATTGCACACAGCATCTCCACTAATAATTACACCTCTGTGACGGAGCTACTTGTACTAGGCTGTTTTGCAAATGAGGAAACAGCATTCATGGCACTGACATGACTTGTTCAAGGTCACCTACATATCAAGTGGTGGGACCAGGACATGCACTGGGGCCTTCTGCATCCAAACCTTGCCCATCAGATTAACAGACATTTCTGTTTCTTTCTTCATACGTAGTGATGCTCAGGGTGACCCCGAGTGCCTCTCTTTTGGTGAAGGTTCTACGAATAGACTTAAAGTACTTTCAGGATAGAAACTTGTCACATATTTTATTTATATCCTTCCCTCCCACTTCCAGGTACCCAACACAGCCCTAAGCCAGAGCCAACAGTTTCTTTCATGCTCGTTTGGGGGTTGGTCAGGCCCAATTATGTATCTATAATTATTTTAATATATTTTCGACGTCCTGAAGTGAAGATCACAGATACATATAGGACCAGGGACCTGGACTTAATACGATTCAAGATTGCTAAAAAAGCTTGCTCTAGGAGACAAAAAATAATTCCCTTCTCTGTGGTCTCAATGAAGTCGCTAGCTTTTCCGGATGCAGCAGAAACTTTTGGCCACAAGAGGGCAGTAAAGACAAGGCTACTAGAACCAAATCCTCCTCAACTCTCCTACTCATAAGCAAGTGGGGTTCTTGGCAATAATTACTGTTTCTATTACTATAACCAGTGGCATAATAAAACGAATCATACCACAGCAGGATGATACAAAGATCTAATGGATGACTCGCCTGCAACTTCCAGCATCAACTAAGCCAGAATGGGCATTTATGCACACAGCTATTTGTTCTACCTGCATTTATTGAGCACCTACTGTATTATAAGTGCTGTGATTTCTTGGGAAAGAAGATGGACAAGTAAGATGAACAGTACAATTTCTAAAAGGTACTGGAAGCACAGAGGAGGTCCTGAGCATATCTGAAAGAGTCTAAAAGGGCATCTCAGAGTCTAAGACATGCTATTTGAGCTGGGTCAGAATAAGCCTGACAGTTCACCAAATAGAGAGGGCTGAAAGTCCGCAGTCCAGACACCGGGAAGGGGCGAGGGGCAGCCACCACTGTCACTGGGGTGGAGATGAGCCTTTTTGCTGCTTGCTCCAGATTCTAGGGCTATCAAAACTTCTCTCATCTTTTTGGGTCAGGTGCATAGTCATCCTGAGGGTGGAGCTATATACTTTGGCCAAAGGAAGCAGTGGGCACCACCTTTTCTGGAAAGTTCTTGTGATCATAGTCTCTTGAACAGATCCGTGGAAGTTCCCAGGGAGGGTATCAGGGATCTTATAGAAGAAGCCCATAGGGCCAAGGCTGGGTGGGAATGCGAGCGGCCTTCCCAGATCACCTTGGCACTGGGCTGAAGATGGGCTAAATTTCCCCCGCCCTGTCTCCTCAGGAAAATAGCCTGCAGCATCCGAGTCTGCAGATTTCCAGCCCTGTTTTATTTCCTGAGCTCACATCCCCCAATGTTCTGTCCTCCTTTTCTCCTGTCCACACCTTGCCAGGTTCTGTGGCAACAATCACCACGCTGGCCATTGATCTGAGTCCCTGGGGATGAAGAAGGGGCAGGAACTCAGCTCTAGGTTCTGTCCACATCTTGCCTGTGGGACCTTTGACTTGATGCCTAACGTCTCTTGGCTGTTTCTTCTTCCTTCGTGCCCCTTGCCGTCACCAGACTGTCATGAAAAGTCACAGAGGTAACAGTGAACTGAAGCCAGGGAGAGCCAGAGGGGGGCACCCCAGCACGCCTGAGGACCTTGTGGGCAGACACCGACATATCGGGGTGCCAGGAGCCCATGGACGAAGGCTCATGGCTCAACCTCCCGGGAGCTCCTGGGGGAAGCTGGACGCCTTCCTTCCTTCAGTTTGAGGGGGGTGTGTCTCACGGGTGAATGGCACTCAGACCCTGAGCGGGTCCATCACTGCTCTCTGGTCCTGCCCCTGGCCCAAGGTGCTGCCGGGAGCTGAGCAGCCTGGTGGGAACCAAGCAGGATATGCAATGTTGGAGGCGGCCCTGAGGGCGCCAGAGGACAGCCAGGCCTTTCTCAGCAGCCTCTTTCCCAAGCACCCGGGAGAGCCAAGAGAGGAAGGGTCCTCAAATTCAGGGTCGGGCCCGTGCTGTGGCCACATAGACACATGGACAGGAGTAAGGGGAGTGTGAAAGATGTGTGGCACTTAGAGAAGGGTCCTGCGATGTCCATTCACCGTCGTCATGATAATGAGGTCACAGCCACAGTAATAAGATAGTTCTTTGATTAGTCCTGGCATGTCCCGGGCACTAAATCTTCAGGACAGGACTTGCACATGGGTGTCCTTATTGTCCCATCTTACAGATGAAGACACTGAGGGCTCAGGGAGTCTAGTGAACTTGCTGACTTTCCAAAAAGCTGTAAGAGCCAAGATCCAAATTCCATCCATCTGACTTCAAAGTTCAGCCTCTTTCCATTTCCTCACTGCTTCTCTGAAAGAATTAGTCTCCCTTGATGTGAAGGGAAAAGCCCCGCCATCTATTCCTTGACAGTTCGGTTGCCCCGTGTGAAGTCATCTAACTGAGGCAAATTCTGCAAACTGAGCAGAGCAGCACCAAAACGGAGCCCTGTGCACAGAGAACAGAGGCCTTCCTCCTCTCCCACCATCCCTCCTTCAGCCAGCAGGCTGGGCCAATCTTTCAGGGCCCCCTTCCCTGGTGACACCTGCCCTACAGAGGGGGATTCCTGGGTCCTGCCCCACCAGAAGCCAGACAGAGCCGCTTTCAAGTCAAAATAGGGGGTTTGTGGCCTCGGGCTGGTTTTCTAACCTCTCTGGGCCTCAGTGTCCTCATCTTTAAAATGGGGTAATATCTGCACAAAGCTAAGGCATTACCCATTTTAAGATGCTCCACTGTTTAATGCCACAATGGGAAAAAATAAACAAAAAATGTCAATTAAACTATGAGTCAGTGCAAAAATGCCACGAATTGTAAAACACGCCCACATTTTGGTGATATCACAATTTGTAACAGATGTTTGTTTTAGAACTGATCGCTAATGGTCCCCACATACAGCCTCAGCACAGTGCCTGGCTCGGGGCCCTCCCCAAGCCAGGATGGGTTTCATCGTCCTCATCTTCCTTGTGCCCAGGGTCCCCACCGGAAATCCCTGGCCCTCAGGGGCGTCTGCCTGAGGGAGCTCTCACCCTTGGTTCCCAGTGCTGTCTGGAGCAGTTTCACCCCCGGCAAGAACTTGGACCCAAGTCCCTTCAGAAATGGAGAGAAGAAAGCAACTTGAAAAGTTCTCAAGGAAGATTTGATTTTTTTCTCTCTCTTTTCGGTGAGTCTGTCAGATTCCTCCCTGGCTCTTTGAAAGTTAGAACATTAGCTAGGACAGCAGGGAAGCCAAATACACGGCAGAACTTTGCGCTTCAGCAAAAGTTTTCTTTCTCCTGAGGTGTGGATTCTGCGCTTCATCCCTGCTTTCTCCATGCTCACCCTCTGAGCAGCAAGGCTTCTTTGCCTTCTTGAAAGGCAGCCATAAGCTGCCTGAAGAGGTCAGAATCAAACATGGTGGTTATCCAAATCCTTGTGGCCTTGCAGAGCAACAAGCCAGGGCCTACCGGCCCCGGTCGCCTGTGATTGGTGATTTACGGAGGAGTGAGTCCTCATCTGTCACCCGGCAGAAGGGTGGGCCTTTGGGACATCAGGGCAGAGGCCACCGAGCCCAGCGCCATTGCACAAACACACAGTTTTCCTATCACCTTGGCCTCTCTGGTTCTGGTCCCCTTCCCTCCCCTTGGCCAGAGCTTAGGAAGGAAAAGAGAAGGCAGAGACAATCCAAGATTCTTCTGGATTTGAAAAGGGACTCTGTCTCTCAGGTGGCACTCACACTCTTGCACAGGTGAGAGTATTCCATGCTGTCTGACCCCTACTCACCTGGGCCTTGCCCGCCTGCACACACTTCCTTCTGGCTGTGCCTGTGTGCTGATCGTGCTGGGTAGTGCCCCCTCACCTCAGTGGGCCCCACTGAGTTCTTTTTTGGCACCTTCTGCAGGTAGGTATGGAAATCGAGCCCAGCAGACGTGGAATATTCCAGAGCTACCTGTAACAGCTCCCAAGCCATGCGGGGCCCAGGTGGAGGAGTGCGTGCATGTTCCATTTTTGACGAAATGAGCTGTGTTTTTGCCTTTTGCCTGCCCATTGATCTTCCTTCTTTAGGAAACAAGGAGGAAGAACTGGGTTTAGCCAAATGGAGGGAGGCAAGTGTCCAAGCAGCTGGGGAATACAGCTAGGCACCAGAGACAGCCGGGACCTGGGGACCGGCAAGGGCAGGGCAAAACCAGGAGAGGCCACAGTCAAATTCCAAAACACTGAGCAATGACTGAAAGAGGTGCTGTTCAACTCGAAAGGATTGTTGAGTTAGAAGAGACTCCTGGGGCTGGGGATTTAGCTCAGTGGTTAGAGTGCTTGCCTTGCAACCATAAGGGCCTGAGTTCGATCCCCGGCACAAAAAAAAAAAAAAAAAAAAAGAAGAGACTCCTGTGCAGAGAATGGGCCAGACCAACTTCAGTTTCCTTAGCTGTTACACAGGCCCTCCTGCCATTCTGAAATCCCAACATCTCCAAAAACGCAAAGTCTTTCCTCTTTCACCGAAAGTTTCGTTGCTAAAACTCTTTGAGTGGTGAAGTCTGACCCGAATTGATGGGAGGCCAATTATCATTTCATTATGTCCCAGCAAATGTGAATATTCATAGTTTTTCATGCAAAATACAAATGTGTTTGATCAAAGGATGCTACTGCAGACCCTGTGGGGGGTGTTGTGTTAGGTAATGTACACTCTATGCCCCAAATTATTCCTTTTCTAAAATCTGAAAGGAAAAAGATTAAAATTTTATACCATATCAAGCCCAGAGCTCTTTGGATAAGAGCCCGAGGACCTGCCATAATTTCCCCGGGAATATTCTGGAAACCAAATGAGATAGCCCGTGTCAAGCATACGACAAGACCAGCACCTTGTAAGCAATTTCATGCCCTCCTCTAACCTCCAAAAGGCTTTCTTGCCAGGTCTGGGCCCAGATGGTGACAGGTAGCCACTTATTTGAAGAGGACCCTTTTCCCTAAGGGAGCAAGAAGGATACTTTCTGTAACACCAGAAGAAACCCCCAGGTCCCCCTACACCCTCGGGTCAGATTTGTCCCAGTGAATCAGAATAAACATCCTTGATGCCTCCCGGTTTGCCCAGACAGTCTCTTTCTAGAAGGAGTGTGGTATTGCACATAGCTTTCTTCCCCAGCTGCTCTGAGAACCAACTCCCTGTTAGTTATGAAGTCGAAAATGCGTTCCCATCTGTCCTTAATCTGCTAAGTCAAGAACATAAAGCCCCAGCAGCACAAAGCCATTCTCGCACTCCCCTTCCAGCGGGCAGTTCCTGTCAACTGCGTGGGTTAGCCAGAGCCTCTTTACAGATGTTTTTGATGCTGAGACTATAGCATTTGACTTTTTTCTCCTGCTCCAAAGTGTTATCCAAATAAACAAGAATTAGGTGATGTTTGTTTAAACTGAGATACATGACCTATAAGATTCTTGTTTCTCTTCTGACTTCAGCATAAGGCTTAGCTACTTAATCCCTACACTTTAAAGTGTGCTATTTATTTATATATTTCCTTATTTAATCAAATCCACGCATGCTGTGTATCACCTCTTCCTCGGCAGATGCACAAGCAAAGAGGTGTTTTGTCTTCTTGGCGAGGTGAAAAGAACCTGCGTCGAAGCCTTTGGCTCTCTGGGTGTCGGACTGCTTGGCTGCCTTGTCAGGGTCAATGGGGATTCTTTTCTAGACCCCTAACCTTGGCCCCCTGTCTTCCAGCACTGGCTATGAGGAGGAATGCGTACAGGGAGACCAATCGACTTGCTCTGCCTGAGATGGAAGGGTTTCCTGGGCAAGGGAGTTCCAGGTTTAGAGCCGGGAAAGCTGTGGGCAGACTGGGATAAAGTGGGCACCCTTATATGGGTGCAAGTATGGGGTGTATCACCTGGTCCAATTACCACATCAGAATGCATGGGCCTCTGTCCCAGATTCATCTTTAGTTTTGAGGCAATGCCTTACCACAGGATCACACAAACAGGAGAAGGGAGCAAAGAAGAGGAAGGAGGCTTAGTGTGAAGATGTCAGCAGGAACAAAGGGGCCCAGCCCCGCTTCGACAGGTACTGGCCACCAGGAAGCAGGGACAGGAGGCATGTCTTGAGAGGCTGGTGGGACTCAGGCATGGCACAAGGAAGAGAAGCCATTGGATATGCCTCTCCCACAAGGCAAGGGTGGAAATGACCCCCTTAGCCCCATGAATGAATAAACAATGAAGATCTGGGCTTCAGTGGGAAGGAAGGGCTGAAAAGAGGGTGGAGGAAATCCAGAGCTGCCGAGGTCATACTTCGAAAGGACTGAGTTTTTTTATTTTTTTGTTTTTTGTTTTTTGAGACAGGGTCTCGCTATGTAGTTCAGGCTCACCTCGAACTCTCTATGTAGCCCAGGCTGGCCTCGAACTCCTGGCGGTCCTCCTACCTCAGCCTCCTGATTCCTGGGATTACAGGCGTGTGCCACCATGCCCGGTTTAAGAAGTTTTTTTTTTAGTTGGAAGCAATTGAGATATTAATGTCAAGTAGTTTATGTCCCTGTGATAAGGATACAAGATTAGGGATCAACAGAGATTAGTTATAGGAAAATAGTTACATCCTGAAGACACAGTTGAGTATTATATGGAAATACATTTCAGTCTTAGAGTGCAGGACATCCTCTTCCCCACCGGGGACTATGAATGTTATAGTTCTGATTTGAATCTGTGCCACAAGACCCTGGATGGAATGGTGCCTGCACTGTCTTTTCCCAAGCTCACCTGGCGCCATTGCTGCCCTCTTTTTAGTACCCAGCACTCTGGCCAAGTCCATTTCCTGCTCCCACATTTCTGCCTGCCTTGGAGCCTTTACACATCTCCTGGTTCTTCCTCCTGAGCATTCCCCTTACCTCTTTTCCTGGATCTGTCTTATTTCCCTTTCTTTATTTCATATTAAATATCATTTCTGGTCATACAATTCATGACCCCTGAGATTATGTCACAAACCTCTGTTGTTCCTAGAGTCAATGGTAATCAGTCATTTGTAGCTGCCCTTTAAATTTCAACCACCAGATTGTTAATCCCTTAAGAGCATAAACTAAGTCTGTTTTCATTAGTACTTTCTTTTTATCTTGTACAAGGAAGGAAAGAAGGAACAGAAAGAGGGAGGGCAAAAAATGAAAAGGAAGAAGGGACAGAGGTGTGCATCTAAAAAATTGATTTGCATTTTTGTGGAGCATTCCAGCACTGTATAGAACCACAACATTTTGTTGCAAGTTTCCTTCCATCCTAAGGATTATGATACCCTTAGGGCAAAAGGCCTTGCCTAGTCTATGTATTTTCTCTACCAACAGTTGGGCCAAACAACAGGCTAACCAAAACCTTTGACAGGAAAGGCTGGATAGTCAAACGTTTTAGGAAATAAGGGCTTTGAAAAGCTCTGACGTTTTCCTGGGACCCTGGAAGGCCACGTGCAGCCCAGGAATAGTTTCATGCTCAGGAAAAGCACTGAGCTCTCGCCTCAGGCCGACCTTCAGGTGCTGCCAGAGCAGGAAGCTAAGGGTGAGGCAGGGTTGTCAATTGTGTGGCTGAGTGTTAAAGATACACTACAACAACTTCAAAGGCAGGGAGGTTTGTTTGTTTGATTTCGTATCAGATATATCAGGAAAACTGTTCACTCACTAGCTAACTACTAACAGGGTAGAGACTTCAATAGTCACTAATAAACAAAATACAGAATTTATAATTTATTTCAGAGAAATCATTTATTTAAACAACTGCAATAGCAACTACAGTGAGAAGCAACAACACACGCTGGGGAGGAGGAGAACCTGATTTCTAGAGTTGCCACATTGTAATTTCCAAGATGTAGAAGTTTCAATAATAACAATTATAGGCCATGAAAATAAAGAAGATATATGGCTGTTATGCAAGAAAAAGACCAATCAATAATTCCTGAGGAAGTCTAGATAGTCAATTTATTAGATCAAAAATGTAAATCAGGTATTTTAAATATGCTCAAAGTCCTAAAGGAAAGTATGGCCGAATAAATTAAAGGAAACTCTCAGAATAACATATCACCAAATAGAAGATATCAATAAAAAGACAGAAATTATGAAAAAGAAACCAAATACAGTGGTGACTTGATTCATGAACCGGATTCTTTCCATGATTCTGGTTGCAAATCGAGTTGGATGAAAACCAAATCAAATCAGTGGTTAGGTTCAGTGTTGCCTTATGGGGAAATTCAATTTGGTCCTCGTCCAGTTCATTTTGTGTGGAACAGAATCGGTGCACAATTCTGGAAAAGATGGCCACGTTTGTGCTCATGTGCAAAAGATGACTGCAGTTGTGTTCTTCACCTGACACAAACTTTGCAAACAAAAATAAATTGTTGCCAAATGCTTCTGTCTGTGAACCAAATTGTTCACAGACAGAAGCATTAACGAGCTGAGGTATCAGTTCGTCAGTGGAAACTCTGAAGTTGAAAAGTATAACTGAAATGAAAAATTCACAGGATGCGCTTAACAGTGTATTTGAGCAGACAGAAGAAAAACTCATCAAATTTTAAAATATAGTGATTGAGCCTATATAGTCTGAGATACAGAAAAAAAAAGAATGAAGAAAACAAATCACCTAAGAGACCTATAAGACACCATCAAACAGGGAATTTCAGAAAACAGGAGGGAAAGAGATAGAAAGACTATTTGAAGAAATAAAGGCTGAAAACCTCCGAACGCTGATGAAAATATTAATGTACACACTCAAGAAGTTCAACCAACTCCAAGTAGGATAAACTCAAAGATACACACTCTGATACATAGTATAGTCAAACCATATAATCAGAAACAAAGAAGGAGTCTTGAAAATAGCAAGAGAGAAGAAAGTCCACCAGGTACAATTGTTAAGACTTAATAAGATAAACGGCTGATTCATTTCAGAGGCCATGGAGGCCAGAAGGCAGTGGATCACCACATTCAAAGTGCTGAAAGAAAATAAACAACCAGCCAATAATTCTGTATCTGGTACAACTATCATCCAAAATGAAGGTAAAATTAGACAGTCCCAGGTAAACATAAATGGAGAATTAGTCACTATAATATCATTCCTAAAGGAAATGCTGAAAGGAGACAGGCTGAAATTTATTCCAGACAGCTAATCAAATCCACTCAAATAAAGATGATGGTTAGGGGTACCTACATGGCTAAATATAAAATACAGTGTTAATCTATTTTTTTGTTTGTAGCTGCTCTTTTTTGGCCCATATGAATTAAAACATAGACAACTACATAGAATAATTATAAATTTTTGTTGATGAGCATATGATGTATAAAGATGGAATTTGTGACAGGCAACTGAATACAATGATAATTATAAATCTTTATTAATGGTCACACTTATGCACGAAGATGTAATTTGTGATAATAATGACATAAAAGGGAGTATAGCAATATAGGGTCAAATATTTGAACACTATTAAAACTAAGATGATATTAATCTGAACTAGGTTGTTACAAATTTCAGTGTCAATTATAATATCCAGGGCAATCACTAAAGAAAAAATGTATAGCAAAATCAAAAACAGAAATAAAAAACAAAGGAAATATCCACTTGATGTAAAACAAGTCAATATGGAGGAACTGAAGAACAAAAAACAAAGAATAAATTGCAACGTGGAAAAAGAAATTCCTGCCTTATCAATAATGAATTTAAAAGAAAATAGTTTAAGCTTTCCATTTAAAAGGTGGACAGAAGTATATGCTATCCACAAGAGACTCATTGATACATTTAGAGAGGCAAATAGCTTGAAAGTGAAAAGATAGAAAAAATAATTTCTAGAAAAAAGTAGCCAAAAGGGAAATAGAGTAGCTACACATCTTCCCAAGATAGACTTTAAGGCAAAAATCATTATAAGGACAAAAAGATTACATTATGATAAAAGGGTTAATCTAATGAGAAGAGTGTAATAATTATAAATAATATAATCTCAAACAACAGATCCCAAAATACATATGAAGCAAAAACTGACAAGAGGGAGAAATACAGTCAAACCTTGTTTTGTGAGTAACTTGTTCCATGAGTGTTCCACAAGACGAACAAACGTTTCTAAGAAATTTTAATTTGCTAAATGAGTGATGTCTTGCAAAATGAGTAATACATCATGCCAAACATCACATGATCACAACTGGTTCTTCTCTCTCTCTCTCTCTCTCTCTCTCGTACACACATGTGCTGTTTTTGCCAGTTCTTTTTTTTTTTTTTTTTTTTTGTGGTACCGGGGATTGAACTCAGGGCCTTGTGCTTGCAAGGCAAACACTCTAATCACTGAGCTAAATCCCCAGCCCCACCACATGTGCTGTTTTGATATACAAATGCTTTGAGTTATGAGTGGAACAAATTATTCTTGCAAACCAAGATTTTACTGTATACAGTTTAATGAACTAGAAATGAAGAGAATTTTCTTAATCAGAGGACACGTGAAAACTGACCATATTTAATGGTGAAAAAATGAAAACTTTACCCCTAAGATCAAGAAAAATATAAAAATGCTCTCAGGATTCCTATTTAACATGGTACTGAAAATTGTAGCCAGGGAAATTAACTAAGAAAAAGAAATAAAACTCATGCAGAAATAAAAGTCATGCAGGTTGTAAAGGAAGATATAAAGCTTTCTCTATTCCAACATTACATGATCATAATACAAAGAAAATCTTAAAGAATCCGTTTATAAAATAAACTATTAGAGCTAATAAACAAGCAAAGTTGCATGATACGTGATCAATGTGCAATAATCATTGTATTTTTCATATCCTAGCAATGAATAACCTAAAGATGAAATTAAGAAAACATTAATATGAAAAGAATAAAATACTTAGGAATAAATTTAACCAAGGAAATGTTAGATTTGTGCACTAAAACTAAAAACCAATAATGAAAGAAATTAAAGAAACAATACAGGTCACCTTATTCTGTTTGGGCTGCTAGAAGAAAATATTGTAAATTGGGTAGCTAGTAAACAACAGAAATTCATTTCTCAGATTTCCAGAGATTGGGAAGTTCCAAATCAAGGAAAATTTAGTATCTGGTGAGGACCTATTTTCTGGCTCATAGATGGTGTGTTTTTTCTGTGTTCTAACACATAGCTCTCTCACTTTTTTTTTTCTTTTTTTTTTTTTTTATAAGAATTCTAGTTCCAACTAGGAGGGTTCTCCCTTCATGAGCTAATCTCCTCCCACCACCAAATGTTATCTTTTTGGAAATTAGCCATTCAACAAATGAATGGGTAGGGGCAGAAGCACAGACATACAGATTGTAGCACCTACCGAAATCCTAGGGGTCTTTTTTACAGAAATGGACAAGCTGATCTTAAATTCATGTGTAGTTGTAAGTGACAGCAAATAGCCAAAACAGTCTTAGAGGGGGAAAAAAAAGAAGAATAAAGTTGGAGTATTCACATTTCCTGATTTCAAAACTAACTATAAAGCCATGGCAATCAAAGTAATGAGGTACGGTCATAATGTTAGCTCTATGAATAAACGGGGTGGAACTGAGAGTCTAGAATGAAACCCATACATCTCTGATCCATTAATTTTTTGACAAGAGTGTCAACACTATTCAATGTAGGAAAGAATAGTGTTTTCAACAGATAGTGTTGAGATAACTGAATATAACATGAAAAAGAATTAATTTGACCCCTACCTCACACCATTTATAAAAATAACTGAAATGGATCAAAGACCCTTGTGTATGGGCTAAAACTGCAATTCTTAGAATATAAGCATAAATTCTCATGACCTGGAATTAAGCAATGATTTCTTAAACATGGCACCAGGAGCACAAGTCAGAAAGCAAAAAAATAAATAAATTGGAATTCATTACAATTTAAAAGTTTAGTGCATCAGAGGACATTATTAATTAAATGAAAAGAATCTACATAATGAGACAAAATATTGACAAATCATATTATTGGATACGGGTGTAGTATTCAGAATATAAAAAAGAACTTCTAAACTAGATAAGAAAAAGACAAGCAAAGGATTAAAATTGATTTCTCCAAAGGAGATATGTAAAAGGCCAAGAGTCACATGAAAAAAAGTTCAGTATCATTAGGCATTAGGTTAACACCAATCAAAACCAAAGTGAGATATCAGTTTAACCCCACTAGAAAGGCTAACATTTAAAAAGAAGGAAAATAAAACTTAGTGAGTAGAGTGATTGGAACTTTTATACATTGTTGGTGGGAATGTAGGATGGTGTAGACATCTGTAGAAAATAACTTGGCAGCTCCCCAAAAGTTAAAAATAGAATTACCATATGATCCAGCAATCCCACTCCTAGGTATATTCTCCAGATCATTGGAAACATCTGTTCAGACAAAAATTTGTATACAAGTGCTTGTAGCAGCATTATTCACAATAGCCCCAAAGTGGAAACAACCCAAATGTCCATCAAGTGGTAAATGGATAAACCAGATATGGGAGATTCGTGCAATAGATTATTCAGCCATAAAAATTAATAGAATATTGATACATGCTACATCATGATGAACCTTAAAAATATTATGTCATGTGAAAAGAACCAGACACAAAAGGCCATATGTTGTATGATTCCATTTATATACAATGTCTAGAAAAGTCAAATCCATAGAGACAGAGAGATTATGGTTGCCAGGAGCTGGGCAGCCTAGGGAATAGGGAGTAACTGCTTAATGGGTATGGTATTTCTTTCTGGAATAATGAAAATGTCCTGGGATTAGTGGTAATGATTGTGTGCCATTGTGAAAAAATTAAAACCCACAAAATTTAGTATTTTAAAATGTTACATTCACTGTTATGTGATTTTTACCTCAAAAATACTTATATATTTGCTGATCAATGTGCACAAGGCCCTTACTGTCTTGTAATAGTTAATGTAGTAAGAGTTTACTAGAACACAAATATATCTAGAGGAGACTTTACCTGTTAGAAATGCTTTTAGCTACATGTAAGAAAAATCAAAGAACAGAATCATATGGACCTTTGCTATTTACTTAACAAGTAATATGAAGGTAAATGGTCTCAGAATTGATCTGAAAGCAGGACATAATCATCAATTAGCAATTAGTTTTTCAAATTATAGTATCTATATTTGAGGCAAGAGAAGGAAAAGGCATGTCACTTGCTCAATCTCTGTTTGCATGTGTCCCTTTTCGGAATGTGAAGTCTCCCAGAAATGTCCCCCAGTATATCACACTAGCTAATACGGGGGTCAGAACGCAATACTTAACTATAAGCAAAGTTGTGAGCAAGTACTCTCTTCCTGAACATCTATTATGAGAACACAGCACAGAAAAGGGATTGAATTACACTCTCGCAATGTCTGCCAGGGAGAACTAATATCCTCTAAGATAAAGAAAGAAGTAGAATTCCTCTTAAATGTTATCTCTGATTGATTAGTAATGTCTGCCTGGAATATTGTGTTCAGGAAGCGGCCAATACTAGAGTTAATATTATAATTGAATATTGATGTCTTCAGTGGAGGGTAGGGAAATGGCAGCATATATGATATATACTTACCATCTTTGTCACAGGAATACTATGACAGGAGAATGGAAAAGTGGGCATTTATGGTAAATCTGTCAAGCATAAAGAAATTTACTTCCCAGTGGAAGTCTTTGTGAAGCTACATATTTGTCCGGCACAGAAACAAAGGAAAATGGCTCACATGCAGCTGGATACATCCTGATTTCTCCTGTCAACATTGTGATTTTCTTTTTCAACACAGAGTCCAAGAAAGAGATAATGTGTGAAGTATCTCTTCTAGGGTAGACACCTTAGGTTTGGAACCAGACAGCCAGCATTCAAGTTTTTGGTCTCTTTCCATCTTTATTGGGTGGGTGATCTGGGAGCAAATCAGTCTATTTTAAGAGATAACAAAATTGAGCATTAAACGGAAGAATATTCCTACTGAAAAGTGAGGCTGTGAAAATTAAATGAGTGTGAAAGCACTTCGGAAGGTTGTAGCATTTAATTCAAATGTAAAGTGTTTTTGTTTTGAAAAATAGTAAATTGTACCTCATATTATGTTTCTAATTGAACAGTTGATATAATAAACTCTGAATAAATTCTCCTTCTACAAAATTTATAGGGAAACGTAAGTACATATAATAAAGGTTGATGGTTCCTGTCATCCCTCCAACCATCCTGCACCCCTCTTCAGATGTAATCACTCATCATATTTGATGTGGGTTTTCCTCAACCTTTGTCCTAAGTGCGGACATATACACATACGCTAATATCCACCTGAACACGGAGCTATAGGAAACACCATTTTGCCACTGAGATGTAAATTTGAGTTCAAGTCACGATACTGTGGGGAAATCCAACCTCAGTTGTAATGGGGCTCTTTCCCTCCCTCTGCCCTCTCCCCTTGCTAGATATTATGGTTTGTCCCCAAATCTCCTATGCTAAAGTGTTAGTTATCAGCCTGTGGAGTTACCGGGGTGTCATTGAACCTTTAGGAGGTGGGGCCTAGTGAAAGGAATTTGGTCACTAGGGGCATATCCTTGTAAGGAATATGGGAACCTCAGTGGCCTTCTCTCTGCTTCCCTGTCTGCCGCGAGGTGAACAGCTTTCATCTGCCATGTACTTCCGCCATGATGTGCTGCCTCACCAAAGGCCCAAAGGCAACAGGACCAAGTGATCATGAAGTAAAACTTCTGAAACCATGAGCCAAAATAAATAAATAAATCTTTCTTTCTTATAAGTCAATCATCTCAGGTGTTTTGTTGCTGCTGTGGAAAGCTGATTAGCACACTAGGGTTCTATAGGGTTTCAGCAGTGTCTGGTAAGCAGATCATTCAAGAAAGGCATTGTTGTGTTTAGGCCACTTTTGTAATGATAGGCTCCCTGTTCACACCCTCATGGCCTCTGAAGGTAGTCAGAGATGACACTGAATGTCTCCATCCTTGGTCTAGCTCCTCTAGGGACATCAAGCGATCTTGCCCTGCTGAGGCCACTATTTGCTTGACTCTATGACTCTCCCCACAGTATCCTACTCATTCCCTACTTACTCTCCAGTCTCAGGCTTTCCTCTTTTCACTTTGCCCTCTGAGCATATCCCTCTACCCCTTAGCTTCCAGGTTTGCTTCCCCTAGATATCCCACGGTTGGGACTTTGGAAACCCACTGTTGGCCTTTGTCTCTAGGACAGGATGGAGGAAAGAGCCAAGACCACAGAGAGATCTGTGCTTACTAATTCATCCTGCGTTTTTATATGTTTATGTTAATTTTGCTTACCTGAATGTAATCATTTTATTCTGTGTATATGACACTGCGACTTGTTTTTCCTGGAAGCTATGTGCCAGATCCGTAGCAGTGGATCTATAAGAGTGAAGAGGAGAGAAGAAAAGACATTTCTAGCTATGCAGAAAGAGCAAATTTTCCTTTGAGATTATTAAGGTTTAACTTACATTAGAAGAAGAAATCCTAGTGGTAAAAAAAAAAAAAAGAAAATCTTAGGAAAAGTAAACTATAGCAACAGGGATGTTTCAATGTTTTGTACATCAGTTTAGGAAGAATTTTAAAAAAATACTGAAGGCTATTTTCCTCTCCCGTATCTACCCTCGTCAGTCATCCTTTCTCTTTAATCCAGCCAAGATGGGATAAGTCACGCTGCATTAATATGCAAGTCCTAAATGTCAATGATATTGACAGCAATGGTATAGTTCTTACTCATGTTCCCTGGTCTCTGTATATTAGTGTGTGTGTAGAGAATGTTGGCTCTACATCATCTTCATCATCTTCACCCAATGACCCAGGATGGCAGCAACTGTACTGCATGGAGCAGCGGTGGCAAGCCTATGGCACATGTGTTGTTTTTCTTTTCAGACAAAAGATGTTAATGTATGAGTTGTTTTTTCTAAACCGAAGCCTCAGTATTCAGGTTTAATTGCAGTGTTGGCACTTTGTGATAAATAAGTAGGTTTTGGGCTGCAGTTTGGGAACTCGCCTCTAAAATATTCACCATTGTTGGCCTAGAGTGTTGATGGTTTTAGCAATGCAAAGAGGACTTGCAGCAGCCATTCGATGCTCCAGTCCCGAAGTGGCCTGTGCTGCTTTGCCCATAGCCCACTGACTCAGATACAGCTCTACGAAAGGTAAAGGGAAGGAGAGCAATCTTCCCATGTCCTAGCGGGAGAGCACTGAACACTGCTCAACAGTAGCTCTTCCACTGCCACTTTGGCCCAGGGCGGGGTACTCAGTGTCAAAGCAGGAAGCGGAGGAGGAAAAACAGAAGGGGTTAGAGTCTGGAGGCTGCTCCTCTCCCTGTACCAGCACCAAGGAAATTTTCCTAGAGGAGAGAACAACCCTGCCGCGTTCATCTGGGGAAATATTTACCTAACAGAAATGACACTAACTCTGAGAACAACTGCGGTGTCCCCTTGTGCTGGCCTATTGGCACCCATTTTTATTGTCCCTGTATACCTCAGTGACCTGCTGAGAAGCATGGAAGACTCACAGAGTTTTTTGCTGCTCAGAGAGGTCAACAGAGAGTGACAGAGGAGTTACGTGGCTGGAGGAGAAAACCCTCAGGTTGTCCTCTCTCTTTGTCTGAATCAGCCATGTAGAGAAGGGAAACTTCCCTCTTTGCTTTGTTGGTGGCAGAGTTCCTTGGTAGGTCTTCTCTTCCTTTAAGGCCCAACATTTAACAGTTATGGAAGACCTAGCCTCTTTTCATTAGAAGATAGGAGTAATTCTTCCATCCCTTGCTGTGTGACTTTGCCGTGGTTATACCCTCTATCTCTGTCTCTCTCTCTGGATGCCAGTTATTATCCCAAAGAAAAGAAGGGACTGGAGGGTCTCCAAGACCCCTTTAAATTATACAGCGCTTACTTCTATGAGCTTTTTTCCAAAGGCAGTTGGAATAGACTCCATCAACAAGACTCCATCAACAGAAACAGAGTCTGTCCCGCTGTTCCTTTGGGGACAGACTCCTGTGGCTGCAGAGATGTTGGGAAGTTTTTCCTGCTTTCTTCCCCTGAGCTTCTCAGCTCCCCTGGAGTCTGGCAACGGGCTGACCAGCGATCCATGATCGAGGTGCTAGTGGTTTATTCTATCCATCATCACACTAATCATCACCTGTAAGTGCTTTATTTTTTAATGTCTGATTGTCTATGTTTTCTTACTAGATTATGAGCTTCTTAGGAGCAGGGTACAACTTCTATCCTGTTGGAACTTATAGCTCCAGCCCTGGAACACAGTAAAAAGTAGACCAGTAGTTATCACATGGATGGGGTGTGAATGAGGCAATTGTTGGGCAGTCATCAAGCACAGGTCAGGTGGTTCAAGACCACATGCTGTGCGTGTGGGTGAGGCAGCCAGACCCTGACCTCGGAGGGCTCCATTGGCCCTTGGTGGGATGCCTGGCTCTGGAGAGGTGAGGACTCATACAAAAGGAGCTCAGGGCCTTCTGGGAGGGATGGTCCCTGAGATTCAAAGTTAGGGATGTCTGATAGGAAGGCCCCAGCCAAAATTCATCAGCAAGAAGACAGGGCATTTCCCAAAACTCCATGGTGGTGGGGAACAGAGGCAGGAGAGTCATCCTAGCCTGATGGTCAGGCTTATCTCAAGGGCTCAGAGGCTTTGTCATGCGTAGGAAGATTGGCCCAGCAAGGTGTGGATCTGGGACTGTTGCCCTGTCGTGTGTCCTGCTGTGAGGACACAATGGCAGACACAAGAGTGAATCAAAGGAGCAAACATGAGGCCCATCATGAAACACGCTGAGATCCTGGCATGGATCTTGCATCTAGGAGTAGAGTGTGAAGGACCAGTGAAGCAGTAGCCATAGCAACAGCTCTGGGACCCTCCCCAAAGACCCCACCTCTTGCTTTTTATCCAGCAATTAGAGGCAGGACTGAAAGTTTCACTTCATTTAAAGACCAAGGAATGGGTGGGAGGTGGAGGAAGCCCTCAAGATAGACATTCACCTAATAGAAACCAGATTGTGCTTAAACAATGAACAGGAAAAATGAAAGATGCATGACTATCTGCATGCTAAGTTGGAGAAACATACAATTACATAAATGTATATAGCCCTGTCCTACCAACACACAATATAGCAAGAACAGTTAAAAGTAGGTGATAATTCCTTGTTCCCCCCCCACTTGTAAAAGATCTCACTACTTCCTATTGTGTATCTTTTATTTGGCTTTTTACTTATATTCTGGGAGTTTCTCATATAAGAGAAATCATTCACTATTTAATTTTCTGTGTCTGATTTATTTCACTTAACATTATGGTTTCAAGGTGCATCTATTTTACTATGAATGCCTCAAGTTTATCCTTTTTATGGCAGAGTAATACTCCACTATGTATAAATACCATATTTTCTTTATCTATGCATCTGTTGAAGGAGGGGAGAAAAGGGGGCCAAGAAAAAAGAAGTGAAGAAAAAACAGAAATAGAGCTTTTGCAAATGGAAGGGCACCAAGAGTTAGAAGGAGCCAGGAGAGATGGGAGGGAAAGGGATGAAAAAAGAATTAAGATGTGTTATGTACACGTCCCAAGTCCCTATGATAAATGTAGCCATTATGTCCTGCAAACATGTACTAATAAAAATAAATAACTAGGTGATAAAAGCAAAGCAAAGGAAACCAAAGCTAGAAGGGCCATTCACTGAAGTGGAGGGAAGGTAACTCACAAATTTGAGGCTGTGACACTTTCTCCATGTGTTAGAGGTGAACCTGACATTTGTCTCTAAGTTCTTTGGAGTCAGTGTGAAGCAGGAAACACTGTCACTTGACTTACTATGTGTGTAGGTGGACCTGTGCCCAGTGGCTGGATGCTAGACCTGAGAGGAACTTCTCCCATGAGTCCTGGTAACTGGGTTAAACCAAGGGCAATGCCTGGAGTGGCATCCTTACTGTTCAGAGTGATACAACCACTTTGTGTGGAACCCTCAGTGTAAGTTAACGTCTTCTCTACCCCCGAGAGCAGCTTAGTAAAGTCACTGGGACAGGGCTCGTGCTTCTCTGATGATCCGAGACTTTTCCTGAATCCGGGCACAGATTTTGGGGTAGGGGGATGGATGAAAAGATACGCAGTTTTTAGGTGCTCAGTTGGGCTTTGGGTAAGAGTGAGGAGCCGGGAGATGGAGAAGACTGTTCGGGTCAAAAACTGAGAGGGAAGCTTCTGAAGCCCAGTGGGTGAGCATGCCCTCTGGGAAGAAGAGTGCCAGGCTCTCCATTCCGATCCCCAGCTTAGTAGGTGCACGATCTTGGGCGGATTAGCAGTTCTGCATCTTCTCTTTCATGAGGGAAAGGAGGTCAGCGGTGGCACCACACTTACAGGGCTGTTGCAAGGCTTGCACTTAGCGAGGGCTTGACCGATGCTAGTATCACTGCTGGACGGAGTCATGGAAAGACAGAGGCAGCCGTAATGGTGTTTGCTGGGAAAGTTGGCATCACGCTGTGGAGGACGGTGATAAGACTCTGGGACCTTGCTCTACAGGCGAGTTTCACTCCATCCCTGCAAAAAGGTGCCTGACAGAGTCTCTGAAACTCCTTAAAGGAGTCACAGTCCCAGTGTACTTTCCTGAGGCTGGTGTCAGCTCCTCTGTCCCTCCTTCCCTTACTATTTCCCTGCTGCTCAATGGCAAGGACATCACAAAGCCTCGTTGCTCAAATAGGAGATGGTTAAAATTTTTTTTTAAAAAAGGTCACATGAAGAAAATTTGGACTCCAGTGAAGGTTTTTCTTCCTTTATGTAGGAAAACCTCGATTATCAGTTAGGGAGTGTTTGTTCACCAAAGTAGTCAATAATTTAGAGACTTGCTTTTGAAATATAGAACAAAAGACATGAAAAGTAAATCTGCCTTCATAATGACAACTGGAAAATCAAAGTGTATCGGTCATTATCTATCCCATCTTCTGTACTCTATCTTATACTTTTCTTCATCTTTCTTGTACCTTCCAGATACTCCACTTACTCTTAGGTAAAGCCTTTTTTTGTGGTCTAACACTGGCAAGTGTACATTTGACAAATGCAAATCTTTGCTAGCTGTACCCCTAAAGGTTGATCACTTGGCAGGATAAGATGAAGACAGGTATAGTGAAAGCCTGGAAAGTCTGGACTACTAGAAAGCTCATATCAAGTGTATTGGTCAGCTATTGCTGTGATGATGCTAAGTAACAAACAATATCAAAAATCCCAACAACAAACATGAACTTTTATTACTCATGGGATTGTGGGTTGGCTGGGGAAGCTGTAATCATTTTGTGGTCTGCCTCAGTGTGGGGGCAGGTAGAAATAAGAAAGTGATTCTTCTGGAGGCCTAGTACTCTCAGAGCTAGTATGCTGTCACTCTTACCCTTATTATTTGGCTAACCTGGGCTGTGTGTGGGTTGAAATTCAAAATAAGTGCAACAAATATTCCTTGGAGCACTGACTCCAGAACATACAGTGCTAAGGTCTGAGACAGAAGGCTGAATGAGACAGACAAACCTCTTATGTGGAGCTGCCTTTGGTGTGGGCTGCAGACAATCAACATGTAGACACATTCCAGTAAGTGCAGGAAATCTCTGGGAAGAGGGGAGTGAAGCTGGATGGGAGGAAGTTTGGGCTGAGCAGGTGACTTAGAACAGCGGCCTGCAGGAATGATGGAAAGTGTCTCAGACAGAGAGGAGCAAGTTAGAAAGTCTTGGGGCAGAAGCTAGTCCTGCTTAAGGAACAGCAAAAAGCTAAGCGGTTGGATCGGAGAGAACAAGTGGTAGAAGAGTAGGAAACAAGGCAGCAGACTGGCAGGGGCAGACCACATGGCGCTGCGAACAAGTCTCAGAACATTGGACTTGGGCTCATGGGCTCACTGCTCAGCCACTGAATCTAATAAACTCATCTGTCCCCAGCCACTCACTTCCTGGACATGAACACTTGGGTACACAGAGAGTCTTGTGGGGGTGGGTGGCTACAGTTGCTGGTCATGGTGCCCAGACGTGTCAAAGGGACAGAGCAGTGCTCAGTGCTGACGGCTCTGCCTGGTTCTCTGGAGAAGCCGACCATACAGTAGGGAGGACGTCCCCGAAAGTCCAGTGCAGACTCTGGAGTTGCTCTTTTCTGGAAACAAGTGACTCTGCTCAGCTCTCCTCTTCCCAGGAAGTTCCTTGTGGAGCTCCTGTGGCCCTCACTGCCTCTCTGTGCACAAGCTTCCTCTTAGCAGGCTCCTGACCTTGCTGAGCACCCCTGGCTGACACACACTGGGGGGCGGAGCAAGGGGCTGGCCGGCGGCCACAGTCACGGGCATAGCTGCTGAAGGGTCATTTGGAGGAAAGGGATGGAGCCTCTTAAAAATCTTTTGTATCTGGATGTAGGATGAGGCTGCTTCCTGGCTTCAGTGTACATATCTGGGGCCTAAAAGAAAGGGCCACATTTGATTTGGGGAGTCACTGTGAAATCCAAGCTTTCTCAGTATCCTCCAGGACGAGCTGATGACTACTCTTCTGCGGCCCACACAGGGTTAATCCCCTAGCTGGAAAGAACTGGAAGCAGCTCCATCGTTTTTCACATTCCCCCATTTCACTGTTTTCCTGAATTGCTCATTTTTCAAGAAGTAATTCCTTTGTCCTTTTGGAGAGATGAAGTCGTTTTCAGCTCATTGTGTTTACCCAAATCCCTGTCACCAAGGGTTTTGTCAGGGAAACCTGTTCTCCTTGGCTTGGAGGTATAATTAGTGCCCATTAAATCATACAACTGACCAATCACAGAGGAGGCTCCCAAGGGGCCAGGGCTGGGAGAGAGACTATTAATAAAGTCATATTTAGTAGAGTCTTATCTTGCCGGGGGGGGAGATCCATCTGTCTGGCGTCCCAGATCCAACCCCTTCCAGGTGCGCCAACCCTCCTTGAGGTGGTGACTCTCATCACGCGTGCAGCAAACAAGCTTCAAAAGGAAAGAAATGACTATGACGTTTATGGCCACTGCCAAGGAGGAGACCCCAGCATGCTGTTAGTGAACTGATGTACCCTACAACTCAGAAAACAGAAAAGTACTAGAAAGTTGTAGGGCCAGATTCCTGTACCTCTGCTATTCCAACTGTGCAGAAGCAGCTCTTCTCCCCCCTTAAAGGGTTTCCTTGAAGAAACAGCACTGCTAGGAAGCTAATGAGTCCCAGCCCCTCCCTTTCTCCTGCCCCTTCTTGAAGAAACACAATAGGCCTATTTACAAAGGTCATGATCATAAGGTAACTAAAAATTCGGCCTCATATTTGCAATAGGCTGTCTCGTCTATAGTAAGATCCCCACCTCCATAATACTACCACTCTACCCCATAGTGAGCTTCTGTTTTCCTTTTGCTTAGGTAAGAGATTTAGATTCTCATAGCTATCTGCCCCAGCTGGGTGAGGAGTAAAAGAATCAGTATGCCCACTGAGCGGAAGGGAAAACCGAGGTGCAGAGAGACTCCATGCCTCAACCAAGTCCAGCAAAGCCAGGAGTAAGCAGCCAGATTTTTATGTCACACTGAAGAGCTATTTCTACTGAAGCACGAGGATGACAAGGAATGTTTTTTTTTCCCTGGTGTATTGATTGCTTTCATTAACTCAGTTTCTATATGTTGCCAACATAGGCTGGGAATGTTCAAAAAATAAATTAGAAGGAAAATGCCACTGAATAGGATTTTATGTAAGATTTTATGTAGACGTTTGGAACTAAATGTTGACTCAAAGCACATGTAGATTGTCAGAGGGAAGCAGAGCTGGACAGTAAAGTGGTCGAAGCAGGTTTTATCCAGGAACTACTGCAATAGAGGGAAAGAGTACAGAACTGGGAGCCATTCCAAATTCAACAAGAAGTGGGGATTTATAGCCAAGGAACAGGTTTAAGGGGCAGGGGTGGAGTAGAATCAATGGATGGAAAATTACCGAGAGAATTCATCAAAGGCAGGAGGAATTCTTGCCAAACTGATCAAAGAGGATTCTTGCTGAAGGCAGACCAAGGTGATCAGATATCAAGGGTGAAAGATTCTCTCTAAACTGACTTAGCAGGATTTTCTCTAAAACAGAGCTACACAGAGCCAGCAAGGACGGGGGCCAAGGTGAATGCCTATCAGAGAAGAGGGCACAGCAAAGAATGACTAGAACCTGGCCATGGAGAATCTTTGCCACGACGACTCCTGACTTCTGGAACAGAAACCCGGAATAGTGGCACTAGGCTGGAAGTGAGGGTTCCCAACTCCCAGAAGATAGATCCTGTGTCTTCTTATGGATTCAGACATCACCTCCACGTGTTAAACCTGTGGTAACCTGATCTACTCATGTCAGGGGTCAGCATTGTGAAAATGTGTGGCCTTAGGTGAGCTTTCTGGTTGTGGGGGGTTCTGATGGGGTCCGCCGCCTTAAAACCAAACCCGTGTGCTGGAATATTACACCGGAAGGCAGAGCGCCTGACGAGGGAGCAAGGATCCTTTTCTGATTGCATCTCTGTTAGTGCTGCCCCACTCACTTTAGGGAGGGGGGTGGAAGCCGGCATCTGGTCTTCCATTTGCCAGTAAGCAGCTGATTCCAGTTCCTATGACTTTTAGTTTCCTCATCTGTGAGTGGGGAGAAGTTGGACGGCAGATCACATGCTGTCATCCCCCATCCAGCCCTGCTGCTGGGGGTCATCTTGAAATGAGCAGTGTCCAGACTCAAGAGTTCTCCAAAGGTGCTCAGTTTTATCTTCATTGAACTTATGGTCCAGCAGGTACCTGGTGGGGGGAAGGATTCAAAATTTTCAGTTCCATAGCTGCTTTTGTTCAAATAAATATTATGGTACTTGTTGTAGTATGACTGGTTCGTATGAGGGAACACTTAAGTTCCTTTAATAAAACATCTCCCTTTCCCTCAGTTCGTGGGGCACTTCCTTGCAGTAAATCCACGGTGATGTCCTTTGTATCATGAAGGTGGAAGCTGGGTGATGATGCCGGGTCTGGGGCATCTTCCAGTCCGAACAGTTGCTCCAGACAAGGGGTCTGTGTGGCTTTAACACTGTAGTTTGCCACGATCTCGGCTAGTGACCTAGAATACAGAAAATAAAGGGGCACACCGAAAGGTGTGGTCAGAATTTTCCTCACTGTTTTTCCTTCTCCTAGGTCCATTAGAAAGTTCAACTGCAGGTCCAAAGGGAAGATGCCCTCATTGCTACACCCTGCCAGCTCAAGGGGCATGATAGGGGTGTAACAGGAGGGCACCCCCTCTTCACCTCCCAAGACAAGTGGAGCCCAAAGCTGGCCTCCTCCCCGCCTGCTTTTTCAGGCTGTGTTTGTACATACCCCCCACCCACTTTGACACACAATACTGAATAAATAAATATGCCTGGCTCTGTCCATGTGGGAATTCTGGAGAGTTACAATTGTTATTTCCAGGAATGCACAGACACCAGCAAAAATTCATTTCCCAAACACATGGCTATTTTGAGAACCAAATCTCCCGTGCTGTAGCAATCAAATTGGGGGCTTTTCAAGTCTTGCTTTACAATAGAAACCTGTTCTGCCTTCAGCTGCCTTTTACCTACAAAAATTCAATAAGAGAGAGAGAGGCCATTAGAGTTTCCTCTTCCCGTCTCTGCTCTGGCACGACATACATTCCTGGCCAACCTTCCTGACTCTACATCTTAGTAAATTCTTCCTGACAATAGTTAGTGACAAGCATGTCAGAAACAACAAACTCCGTCATCTATATGCCTTATCAATAATTTAGTCTCTTCCCCCTCATGAGAGCCTGTGTGTTTTGCAATAATGAAATATATGATTTTAAAAATAAATAATAGGCTGTTGTCAGCCCGATTGTAGCTGCAAGTTATGAATGTGATTGATTGATTGAACATTTGACTTCATCCGCTCGAGCTGGATCAAAGAGAGACTCTTCCACCCGCCTAAGGCCACTAGCAATTTATTTAGAGACTGTGTTCGTATCCCAGCAGGTAGCAATATTGGACTGAGGTACACAGAAAATCAGCTCTTTGAGGTTTTTTCCAAGTCCAAGGGAAGCAACAAATGAGGTTTTTCTTTTAGTTCATTAAATCATTAACCACTTAATCACTAAAAACAAGACATTATAAGAATTCCCCTTAGCTGGGATACCCAGGAAACAGAAGGAACCCTGCTTTGCCGAGATCTGGTCTTGGGCGGTGGGCCCTTTTTAAACAATGTGACAGTCTGTAATTTTTTATTTATATGGCACTGTATTTTTTTTTCTTCATCTTAACTAATCAGTGTGGCAACAGCCACACTGACATCCAAAAGTGACAGGTGTCTGAATTGCAATGAGCTATCTATACAGCAACCAACGTGGGGGAAGGAAAAGACAAAAGTGTGGAGGACATGTTTGTAAAACAAATATTGCAACTGCCAGGCTGCTTGAACAGAAGAGAAAAAAAATAGAGAGAAAAGAAAATGGGGTATAGGAGAGAGCTGGCAGGTAGTTGTGGACTGCAACCCCCAAATCCAGCCAGAGCAGAGCCCCTTTTCCATTTCGAGTGCCAGCTGGCACAAGAGAAACTGCCCCTTCTTTCTCAAGAAGGGTCTTGGGGTCAAGTGTGACGCTCTGTGTCTCACTCGGCAGCTTCCCTGAGCTTGGAGAAGTCTGCAAAGAGGAGGCGTCCCAGGAGCCGGGGAGCTGCCTGGCATTCCGATGAGCTGGGCTGGTGAGAAGCCGGAGCCTGGTCCTAACCAGGGTGCTGGGAATAAAGGAGACAGGATGTGAGGCCCGAGGACATCCACCCACAGAGGGACGGCCCATCTTCACAAGAGCAGGTTACGGTCTTAGTTGTTCTGGCAGGGGAATGGAAGAAAGGGAGCGTGTCTTCCCTTTCTAGCTCCCCTGTCCTGCGCTGTCTGACCTCAGGCAAGGCAATTTAATAATCATCCGAACGCTTTTGACTTCATAGGGCCTTTCATCCGTGGATCTCAAAGCACTTCACAAACACCAATTCATTAACCTTCACAACCCACCCTGGGGGCCGAGGGTGAGCAAGTTTTCCCTGTGGTGGAAGTGCTCAGCTAGAGGCACTGGAAATGCAGGTCTTCCTTCAAGGTCACCTGAAAGTTGACAGGGGAGCTCAGGAGTGAGATCCAGAGCAGCTGGCATCCAAACCAGGTGCCGCTGATTACCCTCTTTTGTGCCATTGGGCTGAGCCTACACCTTCAAGTCTCCTCACACAGCCCGAAAGAGCCACAGATGCAGAAAGGGCTTCGTGTGGCCTGTTCACAAACTACTGCTCCACACTGTGTCCCATGCACTCCCCACAAGGAGCTGAGAGGTTGGACAGACCCATTTCACAAGCTAGAAAGTGAAGGTAGGGGATCTTCAAGATTTTACTCACGGTCACCTAACTTACGAGCAGTGGAGTTGACAGCCTATTTGGAGTTCTTTTTTAAAAAAGCAATATTGATAATGCATAAATATTCACAGCCATTCTCTGAACACCGCCACTGGGAAGACAGTTTTGAGCCTTTCTGGATCTGAGCTGAGCCTATGAGCTGGATGCTGAGGCCAGGAAAGCATCCCGGCCTGTTCTCAGAGAGAAGGTGGAAGGCTCCTTGGTGAGCCCAGAGAGCAGGTCTGAACAGGAAAGCATGGGGAAGATTAGGGGAAAGGCCTGATGGGGGTTAGGGAGGAGTCTGGGTGGAAGATAAACCACAAAACTGGATAGAAAAGGACCCTTTTCCAGGACACGAAAGGTGGCTGCTCTATTTTCTTTCTTCAGTGTCCATCCAGCAAAGTTTCTTGACATGTCCAAAAGAACCTGGACAAAAGAGAATAAATAAATAAATTTGTCTCTTGTTTTCAGGAAAGCAGTCACAATCTATTTTTTATGTGTAGTTATGGCCTCAGCAGCGAAGCTATTAGGAAATTTCATTCCTAGCTCTCCCTGGGGAAGACGTGCTTTCTAGGTCACTACAACAATCCCCAAACATGCAGCTTAATTTTGGAACATAACTGTACACACTCCTCACAGATCGCAGGGCTTTAATAACGACAAAAACCTGTTTAAAGCACAGTCAATTTCTTTTTGTTTCCCTGAATTTACCAAACTTGGGTTGTTACAGAGACCCAAGGCTGAAATATTCCAAGGCAACGCCCCACTCGTCCTTCCTCCTGGGCTCTTCTCTGCAGCACTCACTTCCCCCTCCCTTTCCATTTGTAGAGACAAAAGAAAAAAATTCTATAACCACTGGCCTCTGTCCAGGAACATGGAAGAAAACAAAGCAAGGCAAACAACAGAAAAAAATGAACAATAAAAGAACAAACTCGAATGAAATTTCTTAACGATCCCACGGTGCAGACCCGGCAGGTTAATGCTTTGGTTTCTTTTATTCCTCTTCCTACGTGCCCAATTCAGGGTCCAAATTCTTCAGTAAAATGAAGAGTTAGTAAAAGAGCTCCAAAGCCCCCTACCCCATGGAAATTAATTGTCAATCAAAATATATCCTTAATCTTTAAACAGTTCATCTGGTTTAACTCAGTAACTCTGCTTCTGACATTCTATCCAAAGAGAATGACTTAGTGGTGGGTTCCACAGAAGCAGATCCTGAGACAAGGATTTGGTATAAGCATTTTCTTTGGGAGACGATCCCAGGAAACATGACAAGGGAGTGGAGAGTGTGGGAAGCAGGGATAAGAGGAAAACCAATAGGACTGATATGCTAAGGAAGTGGGCACGGTGGGTAACTGGGGCTCAGTCTTCCAAAGATCATCAGACAGACTGTGCAGAACACACTTTTATAATCGTCACCATGAGAGGAAGGAGGCTGGGATAGTCATCCACCAACCCGCATCCCTAGTGAATGAGAATTACTTCAGGACACTGACGGTATATCCAGCTATCCCACAAGTACATAGACTGAGCATGTGTCCATGGCCAGAGAACAAGCTCACACAGGTGATGCAGACAGACACTGTCTGAGGCTACCTCTGAGAAAAGCTGAGTGTAAATAGTTGAGATGGTGCTAGCATCTGTTACAGATAAAAATCCCAATATAAAATCCCAATACAAAAAATAAGCACAGATCAGGTGTGGTGGCATACTCCTGTAATCCTGGCACTTGGAGGTGGAGGCAGGAGGATCGCTGCAGGTTTGAGGTCAGCCTGGGTTACATAGTGAGCTGAAGGCCAGCCTGAACTACAGAGCGAAACCCTGTCTCAAAAAAAAAAAAAAAAAAAAAAAAAAAGCACAACAGAAAGTTATCACTGTGCGTTTGAGGGGATTACTCGAGCTCTGGTATGTCATCTTGTCCAGGGTTATTTTGATGTCATATTGTCCAGTGTTATTTTGTTCAGCAACATTCACTGCCAGGCTCTGCGCTAAGTTCTGAGGTGCTGGGGTCACTCCCGGAGTGTCTGGTCTCATTTGTTAATTGGCATCGTTCACACAGGCCTGTGCTACGCCTTAGCACCCTGGCATCGAGATTGATCACACGAGGTGATCTTGACCCTGTTTTCTAAATGCATAGAAAAAAACTGGAGGGAAATACTTTAAATTGTTGATAGTGATTGTCTTTGGCTCATGGGAGTTTCTTTGCTTCTTACATTTCTATTTTGGCCAAATTTCCTGTAATGCGAATGTATTCTTCTCATAAAGGAGAAAATAATAAACTTTACTTGAAAATATGAGAAAAAGAAGGCACCTGCCAAGCAGAAGGGAACTCAAAGCTGGCCTTGCTTGCCTTCTCTCTGTGCTCAACTTTTATGGCTGTGTAACATTTCTGGTTCCCTGCTGAACTTGGAACAAGCATCTAATGCAAAGTAATTCTGGACACTTCTCAGGCACGACTGAGGCCTGGAGGTAGCAAGCATCTCCTGATTAAATGTGAAGTTCTTAGGACACCTCATAGAGAACAAGAAATACCTAGTCCTTTTATTTTTCTTAAATTAATTCACAGAAATCTGAAGCCCACAGTCATATTGTCCAGGCTGGCTCCTCTGTCTGCCGATTAGCTTTGATACTGTCTTTAATAGGTAGTCAGTGACTTCAGCATTGGCAAAGTTCCTGTTTCTGTTAGAAACTTACTGTCCCACCAGAAGGGAAGGACCTCTACACTGGGCGCTTTTATTGCCAATCAGTTCACTAGGAGAGCCTTGAGACTTCAGGATGAAAGGTGCTACCTAAACACAAAGTGTTCTAATCAAATACTTTCAAGATGTAAAATGATCTATGCTTAAAGGAGCAGAAAAAGGACTATATTCAATGTAATGGTATTCGTTGGCAACGTTACAACTGGCAAAGTTCATCCTGAAATATTTTCCATGTAGTTAAAAGAGTTAAATATTTTGGAAATCCTCTCCCTGGGCTCCCTCAAGCCCCTAGATTCTAAATTAGTTCTGATAGATGGAAACATTTTACTTCTTCAGTCTTTTATTAATTCAATATTTGGCAATCAGTTCAGGCTGCAATACTGCCCAACTCCAGGAGGCCCTGTTCACACAGGGCTATCCTTGGACATTGTGCAACTTAGGGGTCTGTGTGGATCCCAAAGTGATTTTTTAAAAAATGTTGCATGCTGTTCCCGAATGTCTGATGTGACTTTTGGAGATTTAATTACAATGTGACATGGTCAGAGTGAGGGTCAACCACAGCTGAGCATAACGTTCAAGATCTCCCAAAGTGTGTTATTCATGACTAGTTCCTTGGAGAGCAATAGACATTTTGCAAAAGAAAAGGTACATGATTAAAACTAAAAATGAGTTTAGAAGAAGCCAACACAATGAAGATGAACAGATCTTTCTACTCTGGGACACTCCCTGGTCCTGGACATGCTTATATCTTTATGAATTTCCAAGACAGCATGTGACATGTGATGTTAAGCAATTTTTGACTGCAGAAGTGACCCCTTGCACTCCTTGTCTATTACTGAAGCTAACGAGGTGTCAGATCTAGGCCAGTGGCTCTAAACTGCAGGATACGTTAAAGCGCTCAGGCCATCCTGAGAGATTCTGGGTCCACTAGTCTTGCTCCTTGGTGAAGCTGATGTTGCTGGTTCAGGGACCATATTTTGAGAAGCAGTGGCTTAGTGGGATTTAGTTATTCTCCATGAAGACAGATGACCTGGGGGTAAAGGGGTAAGGGTTTTTAGCCACATAGACTGTCCTTTTGTATATAAATGCGCTATTTTTCCACCAACACATCGTGGTGAAAAGATACTTGATTTTTTAAAGGCCAAGATGGAGGATCTGAAGGAGAAGATGAGATCTCATCTAGGAACACGATTAAAACCAGTCACAGAGGCCAGGCTAGGAGTCCTTTTAGCACCAGGTTTTGGTGTCCTGTCTTTGGTGTCAGGCCACCTGACTTCAAAGCCCAGGCAAATCATCTCTCAGGCCTCCATGTCCTT
Organism: Hystrix cristata; assembly: GCA_004026905.1. Lineage (NCBI taxonomy): Eukaryota > Metazoa > Chordata > Mammalia > Rodentia > Hystricidae > Hystrix > Hystrix cristata. Next base: position 16,918 of record PVJO010011585.1, on the reverse strand, counting down.
ATGTGTCACACTGGTGTCATGGGTCTTACCTCCATTAGCTGTGGGAAGATGAACTCAGCAGGTAGAAGGCATTGAGTACCATGTTATATGGCTGGTATTCAATACATGGGAGAAGAAAAGACTTGCTTATTGACAAAAAGGCAAGAACTAGGAGATGACCAGATGACTAACATGACTTGCTGAGCATGAGGCCTAAATTCCCCTAGAATATTTTTGTCTGGGATTGCTTTCTTAGTGTAGGGCTGGATTGGGATTTAGAGGCCCCTTGCAGAGGATCTGCGCACTCCAGGAGCCAAGTTACTGTCTCAGGAACCACCAGACTCACACTGCCCACAGTGACACACAGTAGGTGTTCATTCAAGCCCTCCATGGCCCACAGCGACACACAGTAGATGTTCATTCAGTGTGTGTTGAAGAATCAATATGTTTGATGGAGGGTCATGAATGCCTCAGCCTTAGGAGCCACTGAACAAAAAAAATTGAGTTTTTTGCTTTAGTTGGTCCAGCTTTCCTTCTCAGAACAAACAAACAGAAACCAAAACAAAACAAAAATAAAATCAGACACTGGTTCTGTGGTTCTGAAAGACACTGCACAAATACAGTTGAGTTATATCAAGAAAAATCAATGGCTTTCCCATCCACTGGTGTCTGAGCCTTTTGCATTGACTTGGAAACAGGGAAATCCTCCCAGCTCACTGCTGTCTGGAGTCCACAGGCTCAGCGTCCCCAGCCAGCAAGGTCAAGGGGAGATCACTTCTTCTCAGAACACAGAGTCATTGCTACAGGTATTAGTGTGCCTTCGATGCTGTCACCCTCTGGCTAATACAACAAATGGACCAAAAAGTGAAAGAAAAGAAATATGAATGAGGCAACTGTGGGGTTTGGGTCTTGGAGAGTGGGGTTTGGAACCATCATGATGCAATTAAGCTAGTGGGAGGGAAGGAAAGAGGTTGGCCTAGGCCCAAGCAGATGCTTGTCTGAGTATTGAATCCCCTGGGGATCTTTTAAATAATGACAGATTCTAATGTCTGACCAGAGAGGAGATTCAGAATGTCCTATTTCAAATTCTTTATGCTGGAGATGTAGCTCAGTGGTAGAGTGCTTGCCTAGCTTGTGCAAAACTTTGGGTTGGATCCTGAGTACAACCACAAAAATAAATAAATAAATAAATAAATAAATAAATAAATAAATAAATAAATAATCCAAACCTGTTTAAAATTCTCTTTAGGTCCTGGAGATGCCATTACTCTGAGCTACTTCCAACCTTTTCCTGCTATTTTCTTTTTGCAGTACTGGTAGATCTAACTCAGGGCACTCTACCACTGAGCTACAACCTGAGCCCATTTTATTTTGTTTTACTTTAATTTTATTATTATTTTGATACAGAGTCTCATTAAGTTGCCCAGCCTGGACTCAAATTTGTGATCCTTCTGCCTCAGTCTCCCAAGTAGCTGGGATTACAGTTACACACCCCCCATGCCCAGCTATCTCCAATTTTCTGCAATTCACTAAGGGGTTTAGGGTTTGAGAATCCTCCCCAAGTATTCTACTTGGGGGACTAAAATGATGATCTTCAAAAGGAGAGATGTTCTTTACAAAACATACAGAGGTCATTAAAATAATCAAAGTCATGGAAGCAAAGGGTAGAATTGTGGATGGTAGGGGCTGGGAGAGAAAAATGTGTTTGTAATCAACAGGAATAAAAGAGCACTTATGGAAGATGAATAAGTTCTAGAGATCTGCTCTACAACATTGTACCTAGAGATAACAATTCTATATTGTACACTTGAAGGTCTGTTGAATGTTGATCTCATCTTCAATGTTCTTATCACACTAAAAGTTCTTACACAATGAATGGAAGGAAAAAAGTAGGGGCATACAATATGGAAACAGAGTTGGAAAATTCTCCAAGAATCTTCTCATGGTTACAGCCATATGTCTGTACATACATCTTGGAAAATTCTCATCTTCAAAATAATTAAGAGTGACTAATACAGAAGAAAATTGTGCCATTATGTCTGTTTAAAGGAACGTCAATGTCCCTCCTCTTGGTACCTTGGTTCCCAGGAAGAAAAGTAGATGAGAAAGTCCCCTTTAGCATCAAATTCAAAAATGGGGGGCTGGTCTTTCCAGCCTGAGAATCTGTGACTATCTCCCACCTGCTCTTGCCCTACTGCTGCTGCCCCTCATGGGAATGACTCTCATTGTGAAGGGTGTGTGGTAAGCATTCATACACCTCATCTCACTTAAATCTCACAGCAGTCCTATGAAAAAGGTCAGGGCTGTTGGCCAAGATGGTCAGCTGCCTTTTTTTGTAAATATGGTTTCACAAATTTACATGTTGTCTATGACTGCTTTTACCCTATACTGGTAGAGTTAAGTAGTTCTGACAAAAAACCTATGTCCCCCAAAGTCTAAAATATCTACTATGTAGTGCTTTACAGAAAAATAATGTGTTGGCCACTGAAATAGGTCATGGTCCCATTTACAGGTGAGGAAATGGAAGTCCTGGAAAGCTAAATGTGTTGCCTAGGAACTTTTAGGTTATAAATTCCACTGTCAGACATGTCTCTGGCCTCGGAGACATTCCGCAGGCATCTCCCCACCCACCCTACACTGAAGCACCTCTCGCTCTGTCATATTAGTCTGTTCCTGCTAAATGTGTCACTTATGAAGTACACATTCACTTGCTCTGAACAAACTGTCTCAGGCTGACCATGACATAGAGGTCTGCAAGAGCTTCCGGAGGCCTGGAGGAAGTGGTCATCCAGTCCATCCCCACCTTTACTGGCCCCAACAACAGAGTGACAAGTGTGTCCAGAATTTATGAAAGAGACAGTCGTCCGACATGGACAGAGATGGCCTGAACAGGCCCAGGCTGTCTAAACTCCAGAGAAATCAGTTCAGAGATCCCCTGAGAAGAACCAGGTGCCCGCGGGGAGTCCTTCCCTGTCTCGTCTCTGAGGACCCGTGCGCATTGGCCTGGTCTGCTATTCTGCCTCTACTAATGCATTCACTCGATTTGCCTGTTGACACTGCTCATGACCATAGTCCTTTCCTCTTAAAAGTCCCCATCTGGGCCTGGTTTCTTCCCTTCTGGCCGTGGCTCACACTTTAACATGCCACATCCCAGCAGCGGCCTGCAGCTCCCAAGGGGTGTCAAAGCTGAGGCTCCACAATTTTGGGGAAAAAGACCCCAAAGTTTCCATCTATATCGTGAGATCAAACCAGTCCCAACTACAGGGAATAGATGACAAAGGCAGAGAAGATTGCTGAGTTAAGAGCCACCAAACTTTCCAAGAATATAGAAACGGTTATACAAATCATGGAAACTATGCATAATAGAATATTATGCTGTTGTTAAAATGACACTACTAAAGATTTTTATATAATGTGGTGTAACAGAGACAGCGTCAGCTTCATGAGCTGTGAGTGTGAGAACTGTGCAGGTTTACAGGGTCCCCCACGTAGAAGAGCCCCATCCGGGGTTTAATGCTGCATGGCCACCATCTTGAAATTCTTAGTGACTTTTACCAAAGGGTCCCCATATTTTCATTTTGTACTGAGGTCATAAATTGATAGCTAGTCCTGAGCAGATGGAGATGTTTCTCAGCGTGCTCATCTCCTGCCTGTTAGTAATATAATCTCTTTATTCCCTCCATTCCTCACACACTCACCCTGGCTTGGGTTTTCATGTGAGAATATTTTTTTCAATATTTCTTGGGAAATTTTTACGTTTTTCTAAATCCTTAAATAAAAATCAGTCAAGCAGTTGGTAAAACAGGAAAAAGGATTGTAATTTTCTTGCAAGGATCAAAGCTGGAGAGGTCAGGTTTTCCAACCCGCCAATGTCAAATCAAAAGCAAGGGCCAGAAATGCTGATAGGTTACGGATGCCACTGTGGGAACCAGGACAGGAGCACGTGGGAGAGACGTCACGGTCTGACCAGTCCATCTTGCTGGTAGCTGTTACCTCGTTGTGTGTGTACGTGGCCCTGACTGCTGCTGTTAAATGGAGTCATTTTTGCAAACAGAATCAATATTGTTTACACGTAGATATGGCTTAGTCAAAGCCTATTGGTGATGTTCTCAGACGTAGCAACTTTGGGAAGCAAAACAAAGTCCTAACTTGGCAAGTTTGATGTGATTATGCTTAGTACTTTAACTTTGCCAGGAGATTTGGATGTCACATTATTTGAACACTACCCCATAATAGTCACTGGTAGTTTTTTGGTTTTGATTATTTAGTATGGGTTATCATTGTTTATAAATTTGCTGAACTAAATTTGTTATTTATTAAACCCATTTTGTTAGGTATGCACAATAATGAGTAAACTGTGTGAAGGTCATTGGAGTCTTTCAAGAACAACTTATGATTCCAAGATTGTTAAGTATTCCCAACTTCTCTCATTTGCAAATCCTGACGATTAGCATTAAATATTTGGAAACAGCTCCTGATATATGATCGCTCAGTTACAGTACATTTTCCAGAATCCTTTGCAGATAACTATAGTCAGATTAAAAGTTTTGGTCAATGGAGGTGAGCAGAAGTGAAGTGTACACCTTATAGATGGAATTTTTCTGAGGCAGTAGCTTGTCTTCATTGCCTCTCTTCTTCCTGGCTGAGGAACAGTGAAAACTAGAGGAGCCACTGGGACCAAGACACAGACATCGTGCTTTAAGGAGGGGAGCTGCTCCTCCAGCCTGTTCCCTGAATGACCTCGTGGAACAGAACTGTCATTCTGCCCTGGACTATCTTCAGGCTATCATATGAGACAGAACTATGTTCTGTTTTTATGTAATTTAAACCTCTGTATTTTGGGGGTCTCTTTACATGATAAAGATTATGGATAATTACATATACGATATATTTTCAATCACTGAAAAAACATACAAAGAAAATTCCCAGAAGAAAATAAGCAAAAAACTTCAGAACTAAACGCAAGAGAGAAGCTAAGTAAGAAAGAGTTGCAGAAAGAAATCAGGCGGTGTTACCAAGATGCACCATGTACAGGTACAAAATAAATGTGATGAACGCAACCATTATATGAACATTGTACCAATACATGTTCTTGGTTAAAAAAAAAAAGAAATCAGGCGGTGTTATCTACATAGTCATTACATTCAACTAATACTTGTTAGTTTACATAAAGCACAACTTATGTTCTGGGCAAAGAGGGAGAACAGAAAGCAAGACACATTTCTTGTTCATATGGAGTTTTTTTTTTTTGGCGAAACTAGTATGGGAGATGCCTGTGAACATGAATATGAATGACACAAAGAACTCAGGATCTTTTCAATGGGTCTTTTCCCGGAAACTGGGATGTTGGTGAGATCTGGGGTTCTGGGTGTTCTCATCGCCTGCAAGGACTGGTCATTGCCAGCATGCCTAGTAGAAGCTGGTGACCAATCCTGACAGCAAGTCCTTCAAGAACGGAGGTGCTTAAAGGCTTCCATTTCACAGTCCTGTCTCTCCTCAGTTCGGCTTCTTAGGCCTGGGGAGAAGACAACTGGAAACTCTCTAGTCCCGTTAAGCTTTCTGGGTCCAGGCTGAGCTCCTTAGCAGAGAACACCTGGCTATCTGTCAGGTGGCCATCTTGGGGAGACTGATAGTGTCTATTTGGTTTGAGTTTGGAGAAAAGCAAAGAAAACTGAACAAACACACGAGTAGAAATTTGGCACTCATCATACACAGTAACTTTCATTTTGTAGACTTTTTTAAAAGCAAGAAACTCCAATGTTTTGTTTAGCAGAAGTCATTAAATATTCTGCAGGAGGCTGTTTGAGTCAGCAAGAGGCAGTAAATGTGCTGGTGAGTCATGCTCATTGTATACCAAAGACTTTACCCACCTATCTGTCCATCTGCCTGGCTGGCTAACACAGCTCTGCCAGCCATGCAGGGCACTTCTGTCCACATAGCTGTCAGCCTCCATTTTTCACCAGCGACTTCATTACCAAACAAAGGCTGAGTGTTCTTAGGGCCCTTTAAACAGCCGAAAATAATGAAGGTGAAGTTGATGCAATTAACAAGTCCTGGGCGGCAGGATTTGAATAGTGAAGGAACTAATTATGTGCCCCAGGCACTGAAGCAGTATGTTTGCCAATCCTTGGGTCACAGCAAAGAATGTCCCAAAGCTGTGCACCTCACAGGACAGGAGAGAGACAGGAGTCACCTTGAGAATTCTCCTCCACCTCCTCCGTAAAGAAGTCCATCTCACAAAGCAGAATCTGCAGTCGTTGACTCACGACTCATCTTCCCTTCTGCTTTTCCAACAGATTTTACTTAGATTGAGAATGTGCCTGGATAAATGAATGTATATTTTCGTCTACCTTAAAATTAGAAGTGGCCAATGAAATATTGGTAGAAACCACCTGAGGCTTCTGAGAAGGTTACCCCTCATCCTGTTCTTTCTTCCTATTTAGAATAATGAAGGGCGGTCTGGCAGCCATCTTGTTACCATGAGGCAATCTTAGGGTTCTTAATTTGTGAACTTATGATCGAAGAGCAGAAATGTAGAAAAGGCTGGGTCCCTGAGGACCACAAAGCTGTTGTACTGCCGTGGAATGCTTAACCTCCAGACTTTATGCTATTGGTATGTAAATAAACCTCTAATTATATATTGCAACTGTTAATTCAGACGTCTGTGGCAAGCAACAAGTCTAATTTTAAAAGATACAACATACGCTCAATTTACACCTCTCCCACAAGTTCTTCCAAGAGCCCCTAAAATGTAATCATCAGTGAGGCAATCACTGATCAACAGACATTGACCTCCTTCCACTGCAGGCACGGCTCTGCAGCCCAGCTAGGGGCTGGGATGATGAATATGCATGACCCCTGGCCAGGGAGCACACTTTCTAATTAGAACTAGCTGTTCAGTTCCCCACTGAACCTTGATTCTCTTTTGCAGCAGCTCCCAAAAGAGGAATTGCCTAGGCCAGTACAGTAGAGGACTTGCCTTGTCCTTCTTGCTGTCTCCACGGTCCCTGGCACAATGTCTCCTCTTCAGGAGACATTCAGGTTCACTGCCAACGGTCAGAGACCTAGCAAAGCTAAGCCTTATCTTGGCCTGGCCTGTGTAAGCAAATGCCCACAGTTGACAGCAGGCAGATCACCAACCTCGAATTCCATGGTCACTGATGAAGCCTGTCTCTTCTCCAGTACACACCTTGGGACTCAGAGTCCCATTCAGTCCTTACTGCCCTCTTTGGGTATGGTGAGGAGGATGCTGTGGCTTCTTCTCAGTTCTGACTCTGCCTGTCCTTCACCTCTCTGCCTCAGGCATGGTCCCTCAGCTCAGTCAGACTCCAGCTCCACAAGACCTGGCTCAGCTGCCTCCTCCAGCCTGGCCACATGCATCTAGGTGAAAAAATTGGTCCTGGATCTCCCAGGCAGTGGTGCATTCTCTCAGTTGACCCAGAGTGAGGCAGTCTCTGAAGTCAAGGGCTCCGTCTGAGAGAAGCCAGCAGGGCTGCCATGCTTCATCCACCTGGGGGTCTTTTTCAGCAATGGAATTGCAAGCCAAATGTACCATTTATCTCTGGGCTCTTCACTGGGCCAGTTCCCAGGTGTCTTGTGACCACACAGGCCATCCCTCAGATCCTCACCTGGGCCAGCTGTGTGGGGAGGGGCATCTGTCTTGATGTCCAGGCCCAGGATGTTCAGAGTGTAGGGGCAAGCATAAGATGGCACCGGTGGAAGAGACAGGGGCATAACCCAAAAGTTGTTTGTCAGAATCTCTGATTGGATCAGGGAAACCGTCGCAACCACAGTGGGCTCCAAAGATGCCAATCATTGTAAAAGTTCCCGCGTTAAACCCCCATTGGCTGACATTTATTGCCTGACCTCCCCGCTGCGGCTTTTGCCTATATATACCCTGGCTTCTCTGTAATAAACGAGTTCCTGCTTCGACTTGACTCCCTGCGGGTGCTTCTTGTCTCCCGGGTGACGAGGGAGGCGGTAGAGGGAGGCCCGCAGTCCGCGTCTGTTCATCTCCTTCCCCAGCCCTCCTCGCGGGCCGAGAGGGGCTGAAGCACGAGTAGGCCGCCCCCGAGGAGACCGCCACGCACAGAGCAGGTTTGCAGGCCAGTTTCATCCCTTTCCACCTCTCAAGCTTTGGACACATGGCTTACTCTGCTAAGAGTTTATTTTCTTGCCTGTAAAGTGGGAATAACAGGACTTTTACTGAGCTTTTACAAAGATGAAAGGAATCAATGTATAAAAACCCTTAGCCATGTTCTTAGAACGCAGTGAACTCTCAACAAATGATAACCGTCATCATCAGGATTATTAAAACCTAGAATAACCTTTGGTTATAACTGTCTTGTAAACTGGCGAAATTAAACATATTTAAGGCACTGGTATTGCTAAAGAATCCCGATTATATTTGGGGGGGTTATTTTAAAGAGTGGACTATTGACTTATTTTTCAGACCCGTTTTATTTCCCATTCTTGTGTTTAGTGGTATCATTAGTCATAAGGTCATAAGGAAACCAAATGCCAGCCCAAAGTCTCACTTGGGTATCCTGGTTTGGAAACGTCTTTATCACTAGCCATTGTACTGGTTCCGCTTGCTGGTGTAGTCTCTTTTCGTAGGTTACCAGGAAAGGCTAAGGTTATCTGCCTATTTTCTCTCCAGGCCATTCTTGTCCACAGTCATGTCTGAGGTGTAGTGAGATAGGTGGAAACATAGAGATATATGTGGGAATAAATGTGTAAATGTATTTAGACTTTATTTAGGAAAACTGGACTTTCACTGCTATCCTAGTTCAGCATAAATGGTTTTGCAGACCAAACAGTGGTTAGTTGTTGACACTGAAAAACATTCACCGCCTAAATTAGACACAACAAACCTGGGAAAGAATTCTTAAAATCCACGCCTTGCAACCCACCCTTCCTCCAACTCCTTTAGGTAACAGAGAAAGGAAACACACACGTCAAGAGGAAGTAGGGGTCAGCATGAACCCCTGGGGTCAGAGCAGGTGAAAAATAGGTTTGCTACATTTGAGATTGGGATGACAAAGCTGGTGGTGTTCATAATGCAAGTCCCTTGGTCCTGCCTCCTCTCCATCCCACAGGGACAAGTTATCAAAGCTGAGAGCGGGGCCATCCCTGTGTTAACAACATGGATAAGAGATGGAAAAGCTCAGGGGTTCAGTCCAGCACACGTCCTGCCAGGGCCAAACATGCAGAGGCCTGCAAGAGCCAGACAGGAAGGACTGTGTGTGCAGGGTGGGACCGAAGAGCAAAGGCCTTCGGCACCATGGTGGGGTCCACTGAAGGCTCCGGTTCACTACAGAGGAAAGATTCGCCCCTAGGGGGCGCTGGCAGTGCAGTCCTGGCAGGGGGCGCCTGGGAGAAAATATAGATCTTGTCTGGCCAGATCTTCAGAGGTTTTAAGAAATGCTAGAAAAACTCCTGATTTTAAAATGTTGGCAAGTGATCCAACACATTTTACAATGCTCTGTACAAGCTGAAGCAAACAAACCTGTTGGCTGGCTCTGGCTTGCAGAGTAGGCCATTTCTGAATTCTGGCTGACTTTGATCTCACCTCTGAAGCGCAGGTTTCCGGAGGTGGGTTGAGGGCCCACGTGTATCCACCGCTCACTCTTCTGCCCAGATCTTCCCACTGCTAAATTAATCCAACCTAAGAACCCTTCATGGCACTGAGAAAAGTGGAGCTCCAAAATCAAAGTACAAACCCAGACAAAAACCTTCCAGGTAGCAGCCTCAAAGATGGAGCTTTACTTTATATATATATATATATATATATATATATACACACACACACATACACACGCGCGCACACACACACACACACACACACACACATTTTGTAATGCCCCAGGAGCGTTGCCCATGTTAAAATCACAACTGAAATAACAGTCACCTGTGCCTCCATAGTTCCTGCTATCCAGGCCAGGCTTGGCAAGGAGAGAGAGGGGAGGGTGATGTGGGACTTATCCGAGAGGCTGAGAGGCCCAGGCAAGAGCTAGATTTGCTCCCTCCTCCCCTGGATCTTAATTTGAGGCCTGTATCTCAAACCTCACCTGGACTTTAGACCACCCAGACAGTGGCTTTGCTGGACTCCTTGGGGACCAAGGTCTAGAGAGAAAAGCAATGGGTTTGGGCAAGAAAGGGTGAGGCCAGGTGCTCCGATGGCAGGGTTGAGAGGAATGGCGGCCTCGCAGCAGCAGGCCACTGCGGTCTCTCTAAGCCTTTCACCTTGACCGTGAACTGCCCATATGCCTTCCGGTGAGGGCAAGCAGCAGAAAGCACACACCGCATACATCCCCGATTCCAGGCGAGTGCTATAGCAACACAGCCAGCCAGGACTTCTAAAGGTTGGCATCCTCCTGCTCTTGCCTGCGCAGAGCGTCTCCACCAGAGCAGCCTATCTGGGGAAAGGGAAGAAGAGGAAGGCAAAAACAACAGAACAACAAAACAAAAGGCGAAGTACAGCTCCCAAGCCTGTGATTAAGCCCTCAAGAGCTGCCTGCTAATCACCACGGTGGGAGAAGTTCTCTGCCTCCCACCCGCCCGGCTTCTCTGTGCAGACACAAAAGTACCTCTCTTACCCACAAGCACACTCGAACCTTTCGCTTTGTTCCCTAGAGCTCAGACACTGGGGCTGCTCAGAAAGATCTGGGAGCTTGCAGAGCATTGTGGGTACTGACATGCAAATGAGCAGCACAACCAAGTGTGTCCCACATTGCTTCAGAGGATCTGAATTTTTTATGGCTTGTATGTGCTTTTTGATGTTTTCATTGTCTCCCAGCATAACTGATATGCATTCCAATTCTGACAACTAGAAGTTGTGAGATTTTTTTTTTTTCTTTTACTTTCCTGGAGCTGGTCTTCTCCTTTTAAAAAAATCTTTTTTTTTTTTTAACAAGGAGAAAGAACTAAAACAAAACAAAAAACAAAAATCTACCATAACAAAAGGAGGTTACTTTAATAAGTGAAATATTTTAAGCACTGTAACCGTAGATGCAACCAGGAAAAGAAAACATGTTGATTCTCTTAAATTCCTTGGAGTGAAAAATATCTGGCTCTCCTACCTCACTTAAAATTTCCAAAAGGAGGAGGGGGCGTGGTGGCTTTTTAATTTAATTTAATTTAATTTTTTTTGGATGGTGGTCAGTGATGAAGAACCCACTTCTATTTAGAAATCTGCCCTCTTTTTATATTTGCACTTGCTCTTATTTAGGTTGGGAACATTCCTTTGGAAAAAGTGAGGGCCTCATTGGACCTTCATCTATACACGCACCAGAACACACACTTATACACATGCACAGACAAACGCATGTGCACACACACACACACACACACACACACTCCAGCGTCTAAGTGAACTTTTAAGGGAACCATTTCCATTTTACAGCCATTTGACCTTAAAGGATCCAGAACACCAACACCCACACCAAATACTTCAGGATCGGTGGTATTTCTGATTTGGCTGAAGGACGGAATTGCTGAACAAATCAGAAGAAAGTTATTTCTGAGAGAATCCTGCCAACACCCCTTTCCCGCCCCCGGTGGCTAAGATCACCCGGATTATGGCTGGATCCCCGACAGGGCTTGTCTGAGCCTGGATGCGACCTTCCAAGCGTTCTCATTTCTTTCTAACCTTCACTGCTCAAAAACAGTGCAAATCATGTAAATGTGAATGCAAAGACAGTATCTAACAATCCTGACAAGCCATACATTTTTCCCGCTGTTCTCATCCCGGGTCTTGCTGCACATTGTCCCGGCCTCATGGATCCAAACTCAGCCTCATTCCTGCCTTTCCGCACCCTCCCTGTGCTTCCCTCAGCCTTGGCCAACTCCAGCAGATACGACAACCCCCGCCTCCCCCATGTTCCCACACTCCACCCCGCATACCTTGGCCGGACCCAGTTAGTTGCTCTGGCGGCTTCTTCCTGCCACAACCCCACCTGTGTGGGCTGAGATCTCTGTGTGTCCGAGGTGGGGGCTGCTGAGTGGAGTCACCAGCGGCGGCCTCACTGCCCAGTCAGGACTACTCTCTCCACCCCCCACCCCCAGCATCTTGCCTGGCGCATAGTCAGGGTTGCACAGTATTTCTGAATGAAAAAATAGCACTCCATTATTTACCAAGCAGCTGCAGATGCTTTGTATCTGTTTTCCACCAAAGGCCTCTGAGGTAAGTCATTTCCATTGCACAGGTGGTACACTGAGGCTCTGAGGGGGTACACGACGGACCCAAAGTCCCCAGCTCTCAGTCTGTTTCCATTTCCAAACTACTTCCACAAACATATTTCCGTGAACTCCACAAGGACCCTGTGAGATAGATATTAATGGTAACCTATATTTCACAAATTCGAGATGGAGGGAGATAAATCCCTGCATTTCCATTTCAGTTCTGCTCTCTTTTTCCAGAATCTTCCTTGGAGTCGAAAAGGAATCTGATTCTCCCACAGCGTGAGCTACTGGGGTTGGGAGGGAGGTCAGTTAGGAACTTGAAGAAGCCAAGTTACCCTTTCAAATTACAAAAGCCTTTAGGGGCTCAAGTCATCAAACCACCCTCAAGACCACAAGAATTTATGATCCTTCTAAAAATAGCCAAATAAGTTTCTGGAAGTATCTTAGGTAGTCAGTAAAATAGCAGTAAAGTATTTCCATTCTTCTTTCATTTATGCCTGAATATACTCTAAATAGAAACACTGGCAGCCACTCCTTTAATAACACTATTTGTATTTAACACTCGGGGGCATAAATAGAAGCACGGTAGGCTCACATACCAGATCTTGGTTTATTTGCTTTAAACCTCAGAGCTAGACAGTCCTGATTTTGTACTGACAACAAAAACAAAGAGAGGCACAAGGGTTCTCACCTCTTCTCCGGCTCCCAGGGCCTGTCCCTTCCAGCATTTTCAGGCTCCTCCCCACTGGGGCAAGAAAGAGGCCTTAAACGGGCTCGGCTCCTCAAACTGTGACAAGAAGCATTTCTTGAAAAAGGCTTTGTGACAGTGACTGTAGTAAGGCTGCAGAAAAACTCAACTGGCACAAATTAGGGCGGACACAGAAAGAAACAATATTCTAACTTCACGTGAAAGCTGTCCGGTCCAAACTCCCCGCTCAGACCCCTCCCCAGCCCCCCACCTTGTGTAGATTTCAGGCTCTGGAAGGAAATGTATTTGTTTTGACATTTAATAATGTCTGTTGACATGCAACATCCCTGCTAGGACTTTTTATTTTTTTATTAAATGATGTAAGTTCTGTAACTGATACCAGTTGTCATCAAGCATCATAAAAGCCAATCATGCCTGAAGTCATCAATATTTATTGTCCCCAGTAGGGGAGAGGCTGTTTTCAGTTTGGGGCAGATGGGTTTAATTTTTAAGTTAAAGCTGACACACCTAGTATACAATATCAGACCCGCGAGGATCTGCCGACATGGTACAATTGAGATGTCTGGGCAGCTAAAAGGAAGAGAATGGGAGAAAGAAAGATGGAGAAAGAGGGCGGAGGAGAGGAGTATGGGGTGTGGGAAGAGGGGAAAGAAAGGTGGGAGAAAAGAGTGTGTGCAGGCTTATGCCATGGACAATGTTTTTTCTATTGAAAGATACCAAAATGACTCGAGAAAGCACTGTGCTTCTGAAGAGGCAGACTGAGTGCCGCTTTTTAAAAAGTGAGAGAGAGAAAGCAAACACAATGAAGAAGAGAAGGAGAGAGAATGTGAGAGCAATAGGGAAAGAACAGGATGCAATAGGAGAGAAATGAAAGAGAAAAAAGAAAGGATGAGAAAAAGAAAGAAAAGGAAAACAAGAGAGTAAAATAAAAAGTTACTGAGAGAATGAAAAAGGGGCAAGATTTATAGAGAGGTGAAGGAGTGAGTGGAGAGTTACAGTGAGGCACTGCACCCTGTGCCCACAGGGGTGGCAGGGGCTGGCGGGGGACAGGCCAGCATGTTAAGGTTGGGTGGGCTTTGGGCAGGCCAGACCCAGCCAGGCGAGTCAGGAATGGGTGAGTTTTGCCTTGGACATCCCCACTTGTCCTACCTGTGGCGCCTTTCTGCTTAGAAGTCACTGTCTTTCCTGGAAGGGTTCTGGAGGGCTCTAGAATCGTCTCATATGCCACCCTCAGGAGTGGCACTGTGCTTCTCATTCATACCGAGGCATAAATGACTGGCAAGACTTTATGAGACACTATACATCTGACTGATAAAACACTTTCCTTTTTTTGTTCTGATGACTTCTGAGACATCTGTCAGCCAGGTGGGGAAATTTGAGGCGGATTTAACGTCGATGACCAGCATCTCATCCAACAGACAAGTCTATACTGTATCCTGGATCTTCTTTTGGGGATGAACTCTGTAGATCTAAAGTTCTTTTGGGCCTGGGCTGAGGATTTAGCTCAGTGATTAGAGTGCTTGCTTTGCAAGCACAAGGGCCTGAGTTCGATCCCTGGCACCACAAAAAAACAACAACAAACAAACAAACAAAAAACACAAATAAAGTTCTTTTGGGCGTAAGAGACTGGACAAATGTGACCCAGGGCAAACGTGGAGTCCTGAGGCCTCTGCATGGGTCCTCAGTCTTGGCTACAGAACAGAGTAGAAAGTAAGACCTGCAGGAGACAGAGAATGAGGAATCTTGTCACTTCATCTTTGGGGCTCAGTGGGTTCTTTGTGGAGACCTGGGCCTGGGAGCTAGGAAGGGCTGGCTATAGACCAGCTCCTCGGCAGTGTCCTTGAAAGCCCAAACTCTGCCTACGCCGGCTTTTGTGTAGACGTCAAAGTCAGAGGGAAGAAAGGAAGAGAGGAGGAAAAACCTCAACAAAGAGAGTTTCCAAAAAAGCTCCTGGCAAAAAATAAATAGGTCAAACCTCAAAGAAGCCCAGTAAAGTCTTCCTAATAGTCCAGCCCATTGGTTGCATTTGGAAATTATGCATCCTGGCCTCCCAGACAAGACAGGGGCAGGGCAGGAGACCCCCCATGGTGTGAGCAAGGGTCCTGAGGTAGGGAGGTCCCTGCAGAGGGTCCACAGCCGGCGTCTGGTGTCTTCACCTTCTCTCCTCCTTCGCAGACTGAGAGGCTGGATTTCGTGCTCATGCTCCCAACACCCCATGAATGAGCTGTATGTCTCCCACATGAGCACTGCTGAGCAGAGATACCGCATTCTGTACCCCCCACTCCATCTGGACCACCACCAGGACCTGGTACCACTGTGGTCTTGCATGTCAGCCTGCAGCCAGGCAGGCCTGGGAAATGACCTAGCGTACTGTTGGTAAACCTACGGCACGTGTGCCACAGCGAGCGCACAGAGCCCTCTCTGTCAGCCCGCGAGCCACATCGCCCCAGCAGCTGAGCATCAGATATTCAGGGTTAATTGTAGCACTGATGCTTCGAAATAGCTAAGTGGGTTTTGGGTTGCAGTTTGGGCACTTGGTCTCTGAGAGGTTCGCCATCACTGACCAGAAGCTCCTTTACAGCTTCGCCTTGCTTCCCTTGAAATGACTTCACTCCATCTCTGCCCGGGTCCCAGCTAGCCATCCAGAGCTCACTGTCAGCGGCATGGCCTCTGACCCTGGTTTGTCTCCAAAGGACTGCGGGTGCTTGCATTTCCGGAGAACTGCTCTCAGTGAGGCAGGGGGTCAGGGGATGGCAGGCTAGCTGAAAAACAAGATGTAACCTGTCAATTACAAAGACCTGGAGTGGAGTCTGAGCAACAGAGCGTGAAGTCTCCGCTGGGATGCGTGGGCAGAGCAGCTTCTCTCAGACGGGACCTGAGAGGGTGTGAAAGATGGCAGCTACTGACTTCACTGCCGCTCTGATCTTCCTCTTCTGCTGTCTTCCTGTTTCTGCAGTGGCCCTTCCTGCAGGCGGGACGTGGCCTCACTTTTCTTCATTTCTCTTTTTCTTCACCTTTCCCTTTTTCTTCTTTTACTTCAAATAAAAGTTCCTTTTCTTCTTTGACTTTAAAATAAAAGTTGTGCTGTCAGTTGTCCTGGCCAAGTCTTTGGGTGGGACAGAAAGCGCCTGGAGTCACTGGACACTGGGCCATCCGGCAGATTCAGTGCTGACTGCTGGTTCAAGGCTGCTGTTGCCCCACATTCTCACCAACTCGTGCTCCTTCCGAGGTTTCTAATTTTTGCCAATGGCATCTCACTGCTATTTTAATTACTGATGAGCTTAAATAGTTCTCCACAAACTTCTTAGCCATTTAGTTCCCTCTCCTGGGAATGTCCATTGCTCCCCTAAAGTGTCTCATTTTTGCCTTTTTGATCTGCAGCACCTTACATTCTAGAGTGTATTCCTTTGTTGATTTAGACAATGTGCAACATCTCCCTCCTCCCAGTCGGCCACCCATTAATTGCAATGGCTGTAGTGGCCATGTTTAAACAGATATTTTTGATTTGGATGTAGTCAAGTTCACCATTTTTTGTGCTTTTTGCTGTTTTATTAAATAAATTTATACCACCTTAAGGTCAAAAAGATATTCTTTTTATACATTCTTCTGTTGAATACCTAACATTTTTCTTTCACAGCTAAGTCTCTTTTTCTAAGTTGTTTTTGAACATGGTTTGAGTTAGAGCTACAACTTTATTCATCTTCATCCAGTCAGCCTGTTACCCCAAGAGCATCTACTAAATTATTCATTTTTATCCCTCCACTGAATTCTGGTGCCTCCTTATCATAGATCATGAATCTCCTTCTGCATTCCTTTTTTATTCCATTTGTCTGCACACACACTAGTATCCTATTTTTGTTACTACGTCTTTGTAGGATGTCTTGATATGTAACAGGGCAGAGTTTTCTTTGTTTTTTATTTTTCAAACATATCTTAGCTTTTGTGTAACTTTATTTTTCTAAAAATCCAAACAAGATGAACTTTTATTGGAATAAAATAAAATTTAAAGAATTGACAAGTCAACATGCTAGTAAACATATTTTATGG
>PVJO010011584.1:10000-59115 GCA_004026905.1 Hystrix cristata | reverse complement strand
AAAAAAAAAAGATATACATTTGCATTGCTGTGTTAGTACAATAACAAGTAAAATAAGGGTCAGCATGGATGACTCCTCTCTCTATAGCTGCTGCTGCTTTACAGCTAACTTGTTGGAAGAGTTGTCTATAGGTGCTGCCTCCAACTTTTCTACCTCCTGTTTTTGTCTCAGTCCACTCTAATTTGTAACCCTTCCCACTGCACAGGAACTTCACAGGAATGGAAACTTCTTGGGACTAGAGATCTTATTTTATTCACTAGGGTGGCTCCAGCTTTAAGGATAGTGCCTGACACCTAATGGGTTCTCAGCAAATGTTTTTAAAGGAATGAATACATGCAGTGGAATATCAACCACCCATAAAATGATGGTACTTAGGAAGAGTTTTTAATAATACATGAAAATGCTTATGATAAAATGCTAAACAGGCAAAAGGACAGAAAATTATATTTTTCATGTGACCTCAACTATTAAAATGCATAGAAAAAAGACTGGAAGGAAATATCCCAATGTGTTAGTGGTGGTTTTGTGGAGTGGGATTAGAAATGATGATGATTTTCTTTTTGTGTATTTCTTGCTATTCTGCCACACTTTAATGTGGGTAGATTTTTTAATTAACCAAAACTCATATCCAAGCAAACATAAAGGACATGACACAATATTTCAACGTCCCTTGCTGTTAGGGTCAAATAGCATGGTGGCACACACTTGTAATTGCAGCATACGGGAGGCTGAGGCAGGAGGACTGCCACAAGTTCAAGCCCAGCCTGGCTGCACAGTGACTTTGGGGCCAGCCTGAGCTATATAAGAAAGACCCTTTCTCAAGAAACAAAGCAAAACAAAACAAAACAAAATCAAATAGCAAATATTACTGTGGTACTTATGAAGATAATACACTAGGTGAAATCACATTTGATAAGTGAGATTGTTAAGATGATAGATTTACTATCATTATAGTTGCTTCAGTCTCATTTCTCCAACCATATAACAATCATTTGGTGTATTAGTTGCTTTCCCATTTCTAGGACAAAATATCTAACACCTACAATTTAAAGAGGATAGGTTTATTTTGTTTACGGTTCTGGTGGGCTCAATCCGTGACTGGCTAGCTCCCAGGCAGAAAGGGCTTAGTCGTAGGATATGGCAGAGTACAACTTCTTACCCCATGTCAAGCAGGAAGCAAAGAGAGAAGGGAGGAACCAGGGACAAGAATACATCATTCCAGGACCATCATTTCTTCCAACCAGGCCCCACTTTCTAACACATAAGACATTTGGAGGACATTTTGGATCCAAACCCTAATACCTTGCTATTATAAACTAGCCACAATAATAGGCATTTACTAGGTTGTGACTGCGTGTAGCACAAACATTATCTCACTGAACCATCACACCAGCCCCATGAGGGATATACTGTTATTCTTACCAAACTCAGATGAGAAAACGTAGAGTGTGTTTGGAACTCATCTAGAGTCATGCCACTAGTATGTAGTCCAGATCAAATGCAGTTCTTAGGGTTCTTGGAACCCCGGTTTTCACCGATCAGCACCTTCCAGAGTAGTCTACCCTGTGCACAGAGGTACGATGCCATAAACAGTTTACAACCTGTACTGGGAATTGACCATTGTGGGAATTATCAGCGACGGTGGGACACTCTGTTTTAGGTGTGTTATTTTCCCACTTGATCGACAGAAGCAAAAATAAGTTCATGCTTTGTTCAGTTAGGGTGAGTATTGGACTAAAATGAGAATAACCTAATGAAAATAATTTGGAGATTAGTTGTTATTGCTGAGAAATATATAAAAGCAGAGTATGGTTCAGTTCAAAAAGGTGCTTTAAAAATCTGCACTTCACACTGATCACTGCTTCCACATGGGGAGAACTGGGCCGTAACACCCCTCGTCTGCTGCTGGGACGTTCAAGTGAGAGGCAGGATAGGTAGCACTGCAGCAGGCATGGCCCTTTGCCTCAGCAGCCTGTGGGTATGTCATTAGAAAAGAAAAGAAAATTAAATGTGCATGGTGACAAAAATGCACAAAAGAGAATACAGTAAAAAGTCAGTCTCCATCCTCAACCCTCATTTCTTCTCCCTAGAGGCAACCATTATTAACAATTTCTTGAGTGTTCTTCCAGAAACATTTTATGCATAAAATTATATATTCAGTATTTGTGTGTATGCCCTTTGAAATGCACACAGTATTAAATTACACCCACCTCTCTCTCCTTCCCCTTCCTGTGTCTTGGTGGAGCTGCCATATATGGTTGTGCTCAGGGCACTTGGTGAGGGGAGTGGGGGCAGAAAGTCAGGAAACTGTTTCCTGGGAGACTCTGGGTCTGCTGCAAGGGGCTCCTTTTCCTTATTTCCACAAAGTTGCATCTTAGGCCCTGAGTTTGTCCATATCCACACATAGAAATCTATTTCCCTCTTTTTCCTCCTTGCAAATATTTTGTGGTAGTGGATAAAGAACACTTTAACTTGGTTCCTATTGGCAGACATTGGATTCTTTCAAGTTTTTTGCTCTTAGGAAAAAACACTGTAACCAATTTCCTTGTCTAAACATTTTTGTGCATCTGTATGTTTGAGGATGCCATTTTTGAGATTCTGAAACATTTGGTTTCAAAGGAGAGACAAAACATGTTGATTTAAAAAGACTTGAACTCCAGCGGCATTTCTTCTTTAATTTTTTGTAAGCATGCCACAAATGCTCACCCACTGTCAGCCTTGGTAATTGACTTCCAGCTGCTTCGGGAAGTGTTTGCTGTCTGTCCTTGGGGCCTAATCATCCCCAGCAGGTGCCTTTCCTTTCCAAGTGGCCCTCGCCATACTGTAAGCAGAGTCTGGGAGTGAGCCAGAACTCTTCCTTGTTCTTGGGGAAGTCCTTATGCACTGAACTTCAGAAGACTCAAAATGTCCTACCTGTTTCTGTGAGAGGGAGTGGTACTCACACCTATGAAGCCCTTGGTTTTCATGCTACTAAATGTCAATAAATCTGAATCTCCAACGTACAGAGAGAATATGTGTCCAGAATGAAGGTATTACTATGAAAGAATTTTTATTCTCAGAGGCAATGTGTTACAGTCAACAGGTCAAGGCTTCTATTCGTCTTCATTGCTGTGGATGGAACCCAAGGTCTTGTGCATGCGTGGCAAGTGCTCAATTACTGAGCGGCACCTTCAGCCTTGCCAGAGCCTTTAGAGTCAGTACACAGAATAAGGACTAGAATGATCCATCTGTGAAGTTTGATCATGGAATTAAGAAAAGGAATTTATATGTAGCAGGAAATGATGATGGTGGTGGTGGTGGTGGTGATGATGATGACGATCATGGGAACTCTGTTTTATCTCTTCTGGGACTGTGGTAAGTGTTCTATAGATGTTAACTGATGTTCACCCCCTATTGTAAGCATCGTACCTCCATGTAAAAACCAAGACCAGAGAGGTAAAATCACTTGTTCCAGGATTTGCAGTTACAAAGGGGCAGGGCCAGCTTATAAACACTATGCTCCTCCGTGCTTCTGTCCATGTTCCTTTCCTAGATAAGTATGATTAAACTTTTTCTTGAAGGGGAAGTAAGCAATGTTTTAATGATGTTCTGAGCAGTGAATTAGGTAGGTTCATTCTTTCAGTTTTCTACAGATCATTTCTTTTCAACCAGTTTGCATATGCTGTAACATTTGAATTTTAAGAATATCTTTGGTCAATAATACAAAAGGTAGCTTTTTATGACAGTTATACTAACAAAGAGGTTTGACTATCTGAAAAATTAATAAAGAAGTTTGATCAGAGAGTCTGTAAAAATATATTGTCACAATGAAGTACTTTGCCAATCTTCTTTGCAGCCTAGAATATTTTATTGTGCTCTATGTGTGTTTTTCTCAGTGTGTACTTCAGCCCTAAAGAAACTTTGCTATATTCTTTATCCGTTGCTTTAATCTTTCCACCTATGAAACATAGAGGGTTCTTAAATCCTTCCTTCGTTGATAAACCAGAATCTCGACAGCTTATTTCTCTTATCTCACTGCAACTCCATGGTGGTAGATTTTCCAATTTCTTATCTCTTTTTTTTTTGAGAAATATGATTTGTAGGATACCTTTTGGGATAGGAGGAAGTGATATAAGGCAGTTGTGGGGAAATGAGTCCATGAATCTTTGCCTACCTGGAAAACTATGTGTGCAGGCAATTGCACGTCTGACAGACAGTGGCTTACCCTCTGAACTAGATCGTTGCTTACACATGTTCTTAAAATGTTTGAAGGGGTCACTTCACCAATGCTTTTATTCAAATGGGAAAACACGTTCTCATTTATTCTTTCTTTCTTTCTTTCTTTCTTTTTTTTTTTTTTGGGTGCTGGGGATCAAACTCGGGGCCTTGTGCTTGCAAGGCAAGCACTCTAACCACTGAGCTAAATCCCCAACCCCCTCATTTATTCTTTCTAAAGAACATTTTATTTTTAGATTTTTAGAATCTACCCATGCTGATCAGGCTAAGGGACAAATGTTTAACGTTTTTGGGGCTTCTCTTGTGAAAGTTTAACTCTCAGTGCAACTTGATGCTGCTTAAACACTGAATAAGCACACTATTTGTATACACCCAATACACACACATATGGAGGACCTAATGTGTATAAATAATGGTACAATGTGAGTGTGGTGCCTAAAGTAATGGTTCCAGTCTATGTGGGTAGGGTTGCCAGATAAAATACAGAATACATGATAAAATACAAGATAAAATCTGAATTTCAGAGAAACAAAGAATAATTTTTAGAAGTATAGGTATGTTCTGTGCAGTATTTGGGACATACTATACTAAAAATTACTGTTTATCTGAAATTTAAATTTAACTAGCATTTGTATCTTAATTTGCTAATTCTGGAAACTCTCATTGTGGGAGACTTCCAAATAAATAATCACAGGACATTGGGGTACATGCCAGGATAGGGTGCTCCCAAACATTCCAGCAGTTACTTCTGTGTTGTTTGTGGAGAAGAAACTCTGGTAGGGGTTGAAGGGGCAGCTGATCACAAGATGTGTCTCCAGGTCGATAGGCCAGAGAGTAAGGACTATCACAATGCCCTATTCTCTGATCCATGGGAAAAGTTATGCAGAGATTTGTGGAAATTGTGTTGTGATTTGGACATAATATGCACACAAAAGCTCATGTGTTGGGGAATTGGTTCCCAAGGTAGCAATGCTCAGGGCTGGTGGGCTTTTGGGAAGTGGTTGGATAATAAGGCCCTAACTGCATTAGTGCATTAATCTTTTGATGGGATCATAACTTGATGGCATTATTGGGAAGTGATGGGATTTGGGAGGTGGGGGCTAGTTGAAGGAAGTGGGTCATGGAGATGTAAACCTGGGGACTATACCTTGTCTTTAGCTCCTTCACAGGTTGCTTCCCTCTCTTTCTGTTTTGTGGCTGCCATGAGGTGAGCAGCTTTACTCCACTGTTCCCCACCACCATGATGCTTCTGTCTGGTCACAGGCCTAAAGTAATGGAGCTAGCAGGTTACGTTCTGAAACGTTTGAAACCATGAATCAAAATAAATTTTTCCTCTTTCAGTTGATTTTCTCAGGTATTTTGTCACAGAAACAGAAAGCTGACTAACACATTTATATAATCGCACATGTAGATTGATTAAAATCTTTGTACTCCAGATCCAACTCCCAAAGATAACCACCCTCAGGAAAAGCACTGGTATTGACATTGCCTCCTGGATCAGATAGTCATTTGGGAAGTTTAGTTGCCATGTCCTTCTCTGTTTCTAGCTATCAAAGAAATGATGAACAAATATTTATTTGTTCAATAATTATAGTTCTAAAATATAATATTCTTGGTCACCTAGGAAAGACAGAGGAAAAAGGGATAAATGGAATAAAATAATCAAATAGCTTTCTGTCCTTGATCAGCCTGGGTGTGTGTGTGTGTGTGTGTGTGTGTGTGTGTGTGTGTGTGTGTGAAGGGAGAGGAGAGATAGGGATGGAAAAACGGGTTGGGGCTTGGAGAACCCAAGAACCAAATACCCACACAGAAGCCGTACTATTTCAAGTAGTGTTAAAATAAACCAAAGTTCATCACCACCACAGACTTGGAATTGTTTTCAAATGATTTGACCTTGGTACTTGAATGTTAAGGGAGTGTGCAGGATCAATGGGACCAACTGGCATGAGGTGAGAGGATGAGGACATCCAAAATTTAGACCCGGACATGGAAAGGTCATTTGTTAGCTGATTAGATTTCAGATTGGAAGAGAAAGCTAAAGGAATTCTCCTTACCAAACAGGAAAACTTACATGTGGAAATTTCTGGGGCATGTCTGTAAAAATAGGGCAAAGCAGTGGTTTGAGATAACACCTTGGATAACTCAAGGGCTGTCCTACTTTTGACTGAGTTACTCAGGAATTCAGAAAATTGCTTCACAGAAGTTCCACTCTTGCAATCATATTCTGCCAGAGGCTTCCAGCAGGTGGTATATTAGGGAAAATATTTACACAAAAGAAGATAAAGAGTCATTTTGTTTTCCTCATAATCCATGTTATACCTTAATTGCCTTATGGAAAAATCCTTTTTGGTTGTCCTCTTTCTTGCATGGAAATATAGATCATGACTGCTGAAAAATGTCACTGCAATCTTCTGCCACAGAAGGAAAATGTATTATTATTGGGTTGGGTGTTTTATTAAAGGTTTCTGCAGAGGCTGAATATGTTTATCTAAAATTCACAGAAGTGCTTTAGGCTAAGACCCTAAAAAACGAGAATTATATACCTGGAATCTATTTCGTTCACTCTCTGTTGTTCCTTCTCTTTCTCTTTTCTTGATTATTTTAACATGGCTCTGTATAGCCATAGTATTTTCTACCAACTTACTACTTTTAACCACTCTTAATTCAACGTCAGAGGAAGAAATTGTTTGAGTTTTGTCTTCTCAGTGTAGAGATCTGGCAGAGGAGGAGATTTACACCTGCATATCCTTTTTTTCCTGAATTTAAGAGGGAGCAATGGTCCTGACTTCCCAGGAGAATATAATTAGAAGACCGTGGACTACAAGGAATGTTCGGTGGAGGTATTTTCTTTGCATGTTGGTTCTTCCGCTTGTAAGCTGCCTCTTTATTGCAGAACTGCAGGCCTTGAAAGGGCCTCCAGAGGATGTAGAGGGATGGCCCATTGCCTCAGGCAGGTACAACCAAAGTTAAATTCTGGGCCCAAACAACCATTCCAGAAAGGACTCCACAATCCTTTGTTAATAATAAATAAATAAAGCTCTTGAAGATGTTCTGCTAAGTTTTATGGTGGACATTTTTAGCCAATCACTAAATCACCCCTACCAGCTAGGTACACATTGTTCCCAAAGATAAGTGTTACCTAACAGGATTGTTGTTTTTAATCACATTCCATTTTCACACTTAAGATATGTAAAAACACATATCTGTTTTCAAAGTTTTTCATCTCTATTAGAGTTAAGATTGCACATGGATTTTTAATAACTCGTTAGTCTTAGTGTTGAATACTAAGCTTGTGTTTACATAGGCAAAGCACTATAACCGCTACTTGGTAAGCAAAGCCTGCAGCACTTCACTTGCTGTACTGAGATAATTGAGGAGAAAAGTATTACCCAGCTAATTTCTTTAAATCTCCCTTTTGCATAAGGAAATAGTTCCCTGCGTCTAGCCTTATTATAGGAAAAAAAAAAGTTAAAGTTGGTCTTTCACAGCCATACTTTCTCGCTTTTCCTAGGCTTTTAAGACTAGTGGCCAGTGCCCCAGAACTAGAACTGTATTCTTTTTCTCAAATTAATACTCCTCACAGTAGTCATTTTCATAATAGTGTGAAGAAAGTAAAGCTCACAGATCTGTTTTAAAGGACTATTGCCACTTCAGGTCTTTCTAATTATGGAATGTGTTCAGGCATTTCTTGTGTGTCTGAGCAGGTGAGACACATATATTGGGGACTGGAGATTCCTGAAATCCCATTCCACAACTGACTTTACTTCCCCTTTCATTACCTCTGCCCTAAGCCAGGAAGGGAAGATTTACTATCTCTAGATGGTCCCATTTACTATCTCTAAGAACATAAAAATTACTTCTTGTTCTCTAGTAACAGTCTCTTCATGTATATTGTTTATATATGTAAAGGTGTGCTTTACTGTTAACTCAGTTGACTCACAAAGATCCCATGGGGAATAATTATCACCCAGAGTACTGAAGAGGAAACCAGGGCATAAACATATTCTGTACCTTGCCTAACACCAAGTGGGGGAAGCTGCTGAATACTGGCACCAGGTCAATCCAGGCAGTCTGTTCTTCTCCTAAATACTCAGCACAGATGCCCCCCTAGTAGCTAACTACTCTGATACCTTTAGGTTTTATTCACAAGAGTTATTTTTTAAAGTATGCATCATTTCCACAATGTGCTAATAATGTTGTCCCCTAACTCTAATTCTTTAGTGAGTATCTGGTCTAGGATGACCAAAGGATTCATTCCCACCTTTGTACTTTTTTCTTATTACTAGATCCCAGGGTCACTGATTGAATCCTCTCGTACAAAACTCCAAGTTCTGTTAATCAGGTTTAGAGGATGTATTTAATTTTGATTTTTCAGCAAAGACATTCATGTCTCACTAATATTTAGTTCAAGACCCATGATGACCTTTTTTGCCCATTTTGCTTTTTATCTCCAAATCTTGTATGGTAGACTTAGCATTTGTGGACATTGCAGTAATGAAATAGTGTGTGTGTGTGTGTGTGTGTGTGTGTGTGAGACTAAGAATTGCTATTTTTTGTTTTACCAAAACACAGAATTGAGCTTCAATAGCTAGTGTCTAGAACCAGGCAAGAACAAGTGCCTGGCCTGTTGCTGCACCGAGTCCCAGTGGCCTTTGTTTTTTCTGCTGTGGTCCTTGCAAATCTGGGGACTTGAGAACATCTCAACACCCACCCTCACTAATATTAAGCCACTATTTTGAAATCACAGTTTTCAAGAGTATTCTGTTTTTGAAAGACTACTTTTTAAAGGGCTTATAGTTGTTTTTGTTGTTAAAGTTCTAAGTGCATTAGTCTGCTTGGGGTGCTATGTACAAAATACCATAGACTGTGTGGCTTGACCAACAGACATATATTTCTCAAAGTTCTGGAGGCTGGGAAGTCCAGTTCCTGATGAGGGCCCTTATTCTGGCTTGGAGATACTCCCTTGCTGTGTCCTTCCATACAGGGGAGAGACTCCCTGGCGTCTCTTCTTATAAGGGCACTAATCTTATGGGGCCCCATCCTCTTGAGTTCATCTAAACCTAATTACCTCTCATCCAAGTACCATCATATTGAGGGGTTAGGGTTTCAACACAGAAGATTTGGAGAGACAGAATTCAGTCCATAGCATGTAGCGTACATTACTATTATAAATGTACAAATTATAAGTACACAGCTCAATACATCTTCACAGACTGAACAAACCTGTGTAGCCAATATCTAGATTAAGAAGCAGAGACTATCATCTGTACTCTAAAGGCCCCTCTCCTTACCCCAACAGTACCACTGTCCTTACTTCTCATACCATCATTAGTTTTTGCCTGTTTCTAAACTTCTGAATATTCTATGAGTATTTATGAAGTGGTGTAAGTACCACTCTTCATCATAGCCTAAAAGTTATAACAACTGGGTGTACACGTGTCTCCATTTCTGTTGGGTGCAGACCTAGAAGTAGTATTATAGTCATCAGGAATACGTACATTCAGCTTACTATATACTGCCAAACACTTTTCCAAATTGGTTGGACCATTTCACACCCCCATGATTTGAGAGTTCATATAGTTCTACATATTCACCAGTACTTCATATTGTTAGCATTTTTCATTTATCCATTCTGGTATTATTGACGGTATCTTGTGCAATTTTAATTTGTGTTTCCCTGATGACTAATGAAGTTAATATATATATACACACACACATGCACACACACACACACGCACGTTGTGTATGCCTGTGTTGTTACAAGTGCTTTTAATTAGGATCCATGGCTTTTAAGCAGCTCCACTAAATGTTGTATCATCTGAAGGACGAGGTATATAATTTTAATCCAAGCATGACACATGTGGATCAGTCATATGGCATAAGGACCATTTCATCCTCCCAGGATGTTTTGTCATGGAACTATGCAAGGTGTTGAACCTATTGCTTCTCTGGGTCCCATTCAAATAGACAGTTTGATGATTTGTCCTTTGTCCACTTAGGAAATAATGTTGAAGTGATGAGTTTATAATTGTATGTCCTGTCTCTTACTGTCTCTGAAACTGTCAGGGCAATGAGATCATAGAGTGATGGGCATTTGGAGCATTAATTTCTCCTACCATTGTTTTCCCAGGGCCCATCCTTCAAAGAGTCCTTTTTCCTTTCTGTCATGTCTGTTTGAATCTATCAGTCTTTCAGATGATCAGCATCCCCTTGCTGCTATTTAATTTGCTGTAGTATGTCAACAGAGCTGATTACGAAATTCAAAATCAAGGCAAGGATTTGCAGGTGTGGCTCCAGGTATCTGCATGGTAACCCTGTGAAGTGGTGTATTATTACAACTTTCTGCACAAAATGAGCCACTCTAATAACACATTGTCCAGAGATGTTTGAGTTCATTTTTTTAAAAATTTTTTTGTGGTTTTAGAGATTGAACTCAGGGCCTCATGCATGCTAGGCAAGTGCCGTATCATTGAACCACATCCCCAGCCCTTTTAAAAAAATTTGAGACAGGATCTCACTAAGTCACTCTCACTTGCCTTGAACTTGAGGTCCCCCTGCCTTAGTTTCCTGTGTAGCTGGACTCGGGCATGTGCCACTATTTCTGGCTTGAGTTCATTCTAAAATGACACACTGGAACTACTGTGGATTTTAGAAATACGTGTTTTGGAAGCTATCCATAGAGTTATCTTTCATGGAAAAATGTTACTTGCAGAGCTTCATGGTTTGTAAATCTTTTCTTTAAAATTTTGGTCTTCATATATTTTGGGAAATTGTCAGCTTCAACTCCTTTTTGTTTTGCCTTTAGATCACACAATTCTTATTTTTAACTTCCAGGAAAAAACAACATTGAATGACCCAATCTCTTCCTGCCAGGTAGCTTTTTGCACGCCTGGGATTTGAAAAGGTGCTTCACTTTGATTAGAAGTGTGTCCTGTTATTCTCTATTAACCAAACACCAGATAATTATTAGGAACATCTTCTAAGAGTGGGTAAGCCTTTCAGGGTGGTTGATTCATTTTGGGATCCCTGCTGAGATGGTCATTAAGAAATGTCAGTCAGTGAGGAACTGGGAGCCTGGTCTGCTTGGCCCAGAATCAAGACCACTTTATTTCTTTTGAGCAAAAAACCAAAACCAAAAACAAAACAAAACAACAACAAAAAAAAAACAACCAAAACCAAAAGATCCCCTCAAAACCCCGACAAAACAACAACAATGAAAAGAAAACTTTGCCCATCAAGCAGTGTAGGCTTGAACCAAATGCTGCTGGGTAAACACCATTCCTTAAGAATCCACCCCTCTGATTCTTTTGCTCCGTGGTGGTTCCCTTGTAGACAGCAGGTTTGCTACTGGATCTCTGTTTGATCTACTGTCGCTAACTTATACCTGTGGTTAATTTTGATTGTCCTGCTGGTTGAGATACTTGTATTCAGCTGTGACTGTCACATGCTTGTCAGAAGTATGGAAAAACACAGCTTTTAGGGGTGTTTTTCACTTTGTATTCAAAGATCTGATACTCTTAGGTAAATAACTCTCAAACAACAGTCAACTTTTGTGAGACGAGTAAAAGTGGCAATTTAGATGTTTATGAGCTACTGTAAATCTTTTTCATATGGAGCTTTGGAAAAATGTTTTCAGATTTTTCTTTCTTCCCATAGCTCCTAAATACTTGGAAATAATTGATTTCACACAATTAAGCATAGTGTCTTCAGCTATTTATTTAAAGAGTGTCATCTGAAATCATATTTTTTAATTTTAAAGAAATGAAACAAAATTCATATTTTAAAGTAATTTGTCATAAATTAAGACAAGCCAGCTTGCCCCAGCCCTTTTATAGATCACATTGGGAGTTTCCATTTGGAAATTCATATATGGTTTTCCCTCAGAGACAGAAGGTAAGAAGACAAGTTACATGATTTGAGAGTGCCTCAGTCACTATAGGCAAGGAAGAGAGGGGGCTGGCTAGCCCATGGCGTCTAGATGGTCATTCTCAAACTTTAGCATGCATCAGAGGTACCCGGTAATCTTATCATAAAATACTATTCTTGAGTCACATCTGTATAGATATGGCATGGGTGTTGGCAATCTACCTTTTCCAGTAAACACCTCGGTAACTTCAGCATGTATAGTCTAGACCAGTGATGGCGAACCTTTTAGAGCTTTCAGTGACACAAATAGCCTGTGGTGGCACGTGTGCCATAGGTTTGCCACCACTGCCCTAGAGTGTGAAATACTGATCTAAGGCTTCTTATTATACCATACTGTAAGGTTCCTGAAGTCGGGAAAGAGACTGGCCATTGTAAACTATGTTAATATTTCAAATAAGAGAAAAGTTGTCTCTTTAGATCTAAAACTATGTGCCTTAGGCTGAGTTCTCTAGAGGCAGAGCCTCAGATGGGCATTTGGGTGTAACTGACTTTTTTTGGAGTGGTCTCAAGAGACAGAGAGTAAGGGAAGGGAAGCAGGAGAAGGCAAGGAACTAAGTAAGGATGTGATCTCAGCTGGAGGCCAGTTTTAGCCTTATCCTATGGGAGCACCAGGACATAAATTATGCCACATAGCTGGTTTTACCCTGAAGAAAGAGGCCAGACTTTTATAGCCCATGGTTACAGACTGCCCTGGTGTGGATGGGTGACAGCCTCTTATATAATGTGGCTACTTTCACGTGAGGGAATTCTCTTGGGAGAAAGCCTTGGAGCCAGTGGTGACCAACACTCTTGGCTGTTGAGGAATGGGTGTACTAGGAAGGTAAGGTGAATGTAGAAGGGGGACTCAGCCTACATTGCATTATGACAATGGAGAATCACACTGGAGACTTTTTACAATATGGCTCCTGTTCGTGGCCACTCTGACCACTCTTGCTATAGTAACTTAATAAGCTTGCAGCTCTTACAATGCTTTGGTAGAATTACGAGGGGGAAAATGGAATACACACACACACACACACACACACACACACACATTGGCTTTTTAAAAAATATTTTCCTTCCTACACTTTAGAAAGACTTGTCATCCTCAAGCAAAGTACAGAAAACAGGGCAATCTCCTTTGTCAGTGCTGTTTCCTCTTATCAGTAACAGGAACAATGATTTCAAATATTGAATTATAGATCTTCAGGCTGCAGCAAAATCTTAATGTGTTTTACTCAAAACTTTATTTACAGACGATCCTGTCCCATTCTTCTTGTAACGATAATGTTCGTGAGGAAGCACTGCCTTGTTCAGGGCTTTCAATAAGAAATAAGATGTTCTGGAAACTGCTGAACTGGTTGTCATTGGTTACTTGGCATTAGTAAATGAGACAGCCTCTTCTAACTTGTGTTTTGTGGAGCATTCGTGTTTTCTGTACTGTGTTTTGAAGAAAACAAGTTCTAGGTTCACATCATTTTGGCAGCAGTCTATGTATGATATTTCCTTCTTGGAGATTCACAAAGCACCTTGGCCTAATAAAGGCTATAAATGTTCTGTAGGAAAGAAAACTGTCAACCTATGTTTAATCGATTGTTTCTCAAATCTATTTGCTCACAGAACAGTTTCCTGTCATGGATGCTTCCTTACTTTTTATTTTGATTTAGAATACATGTTATCATCTTATAGAACTGATGTTCCATAGAGCACAGTTTGGAGAACACTGAAATAAAACTTTATTCCACATAATGGGTTGCCAGTACATTGGTAAGAAGCTATGAAGTGGTTTCACACTTTTACTTAGTAAAAGCAGTCCAACATCTTACCTACAATGCAACTCAAGTGCAAGACAGACTGGGAATTAGGGGAATCTCTGAGGAATAAGGATGGGTTATTTGTTTTCTGTGCTGAAGGGACCATAAAAATAGTAACATACTTAATGAGGCCTCACCATAAATATATTAATCTTCATAAAACATTCTGCTCAGCCTAAACTACAATTACTTAATGGACAGTGAGTTTTATAAACAGCTCATCCCCAGCCTCAAACGTTTATTAAGTGTCTGTCTTTTTTGGAGTGACTGTACCAAAGACAGTCATGCAAGATTAAAAAGATAGAATATTAAAAATTCAGCCAAGACACACCAGGGCTGCCCTGATGATAACAACTGTGGTGCACTATTTTGAAATTCATATGGGTTCCCATGTTCCTGGTCAAAGACACACTGCCATTTCCCAACATTCTTTCATTTAAAAATTATTTGGATTGTCATGGGTATGTGGTATTTCCTTTTTACATAAGACAGACTCTGTGAGTTGTAGTCTTCTAAGGAATTTTGGATTGTAAAAAGATAGTAGTGAATGAATATTTATTTGGAAGAGAAATGGTGAGCCTTTAACATTTTGTATAGCACTTTGCAGTTTACAGAAAATGCCCCTCCTCCTCCACCTATCACTTATACACAGAAAAACGCCATAAGAAGGGTACTATAATAAACACAATAAAAGTGGTTAAGGACTCTTGGAAGTCTGGCCAGTGCAGCCTTCCAAAAGTTCAGAAGTTGGTCATCATTCACTTTGACCCTTATCCTAAGTGACAGACTTTCTAGGTTTTTTTTTTTTTTCCTCAGCATAAGAAAATTCTAGAAGTAACCCATAAGCTTTTTCCCTCCCTGGATCTTGCCTTTTTTATGCTTACTTATACTCAGCCAGCTTAGCATCCAGGCCCAGCTACAAGCTTCCTGATTCCTGATGTATTGCTTAGCAATCATCCTTCTCGGATCATTGAAGGGTGGTTAACTCATGCTGGTATGCATGCGTGTGTACGTGCACATACATAGGAGTGTGAGAAGGGTGAAGAAGTCAAAGTCCATATTTGATATAATCTTGGATTTCCTGCTAAGGAGTGTGAACTTTATTAGGAAGCCAGAGGATCTAGGACCTTGGATGTCTTGAACAGGGAAAGAGAAATGCTGGATGCTGTTCCATAAACATGGCGATAGATGATGAGGGCCTGGAAGTTGGATATGTGTGAAACAGTGGAGAGAACAGGCCGTATCTGAATGAGATTCCTGAGGTAAACTTGAGTAGATTGGGTGGAAAAGCAGAGCCCCGACTGGGTTCTGGCTGCATTGCCTCCTCCTTGTGCATGATTATCTTGTACCACTTAGTGTTCTTTTGCTTTTTTCCCTCTGATCTGCTTCTCTGATGTTTCTAGTTTAGGTGGACTTTAATGCTATTACCAGAGGGAAGAGTGGGGGAAACAGTTGGGTTGGTAGAGTAGAGTAGAAGAGAGTCAAAAAGATAAATTTAGAACACATGAAATTTGAAGTGAAATATTTAGAAAGCAGCTTGACATATCAGTCTGAATTACAGAGAAAGAACAAAATCTGAGCTTTAGAGCCAGATCCAACAGTACAGAAAGACCCAGACAGGGATGAGAGCACTGGGGAGATTGTGGTGCTGGGGTGAGTCAGCCAGCCCCACAACTCAGGTGCCTTAGAACCCCCCCCCCAGGTTTTTATCATTTACACCTTAATTTCCTGTGGAGTGCCCCTCCTTTTAGTCTGGGGCACAGGGTGAGGGGTGTGGTGGTGGTGGTAGTGTAATTCCATTCATTTGACTTTACCCTCCTTTTATATAGTGCAGAGGCATCTGGGTGCAGATTGGTGATCTGGTCCTTGGTCTTCCACCCATTTGTGTGACTGCCAAGGCTGCCTTCCTCCCACGGGACTCATTTTCCTCTACCACAACTGTGCTATGTTGTCTGTGGCTTTGTCTGCCTAGCTTTAGCTCCACCTGCTTGGGTTTTTGCAGTCAACATTATGGACCATAAGCAAGCATGGCTGCCCTGACACCCTTTGGCAAGTCTCTTTCCTTTAGCCCAGGATTGTCTCTTTCTAGTCTGGAAGAGGTGGGGAGGGATGGATGAAGTCCATGCCCATCTGCTTCTCACACTCTCCCACCTTCTCCCCAAACCACTAAATTCTCTTAAGGGCTAAAACGTGTTTTCTGGGGGGTTGGAGGGAGAGCCATGTGAACATGCAGTCTCTGTCTGCTTTGAGCCCCTATACATGCTTTCCTGAAGTTATGGAGTGTTAAGACCACTACACCAGATTGAATTGGAGGAAGGAAACAAATCGGGAGAAAAGAGGACTAATATCTCAAAATACTATCTAACCACAGAGTTAAAGTAAGAAGAGAAAAAAACAACCAGGCCTGTGGGCCACAGAGTGAGGAGCCAAGAGAGAATGGAAAAATGGTGTCCAGGGAAAAAAAGCCAGAAAATTTCAAGAAGATACACAAAACAAAACAAAACAAAACAAAAAAAATTCCCTCAGAAGAGAGACAAGACACAAGGCTGGGATGCAGGAGAATGGCAAGAGAAGAGCAAGTGGGCTCAGAGCTCTGTGTCTTCACATGTATGTATGGCATGGTCTGTGGAGAGGGGAAACATGGGTTAGATTAGGTTTAGATGGAGCCACATCCATTTTGTTCCTCACTGTGTTGTGCCACTTAAGCATTTTCCTGCCCTTGTCTCTTATCTGTTTCTCTAATGGTCTCCCATCCTGAACTACAAGTTCACTGGGGGCAAAGCAATGCATTTTACATTCTTATACTCTCGCCCCTAGCACAATATCTGATACGTAGTGCAATTCAGAAATAAAGTCATCACAGCTATATATAATCTCCATATAGAGCACTATGAGAGAAACTAGTGTACAAGTAGAAGAGTTACAAACATCCAAGTCATATTTTTAAATACTTTCAGTCTAGGAGAGGAGGATGAGACAAGTCAAGAAATAGCTTTAATTCATGAAAAAATAAAAGTGCAAATGTTTAAAAAAATAAAGAAATGGGAGTAGGGAGAGTTCTATTTAAGGAAAACCATACATTATGCAGAATTTCTCAATTAAAATTCTAATGCGCTCTTCCAATTAAAAATTGTTTCACTGAATTGTGCAAAATAGAAAAATTTAATTTTTAAAGTATACTTGTCCTTCGAAAAAGTCTTCAGAGTACAAAATAATAAAGTTTAAAGTGAGATCTGGCTATGCTAATGGTTTATTTCCCAACAAAGAAGAAAGATTTGAGAAGAGAGATTTTTTGAAGAAGAACCAGGATTCTCTGTTTCCATTTATGGAGAAGTGTATGATTTTTGCCAAAGAATTACACGCAGCAGACTGAATCCTTTTTTAGCTTCTAAATCAAAGTTGGAGAGATAGAAAATTTGGAACCATCTCACCTGTGTCTGAAGTTGCTCAGGGACCTTTAGGTGAAAGGTGGTACGTAAATCTAAATAAATATTCTTGTGATTTCATTATTGTTGTGAGAAATTATGTTGTCAGGATCACAGGCTGCTCGAATCTGACTGGGTGCACAAAGGGAAATGCATAGTCACCTAAAGATTGTATTTCACAGCTGTGAACACCCAAAAGAACTTCTGGCAGAGATCTGTCAGGAGTAAATTTACAACCTGCATAGGCATCCAAGCTTGGCTGGAAGAAAAACATCTTGAAAATATATTATTTTAAATGTTTGGTTTCTCAGAGAAACTTAGATATTTTTAGGAAGCATGAGGGTAAGAGAGGTGTGGAAAAGGAAAGAGCTGATATTAAAGGCACTTCGAAGACCTGTGGATTTTTCTTTGTTTTGTTTCATTACTCCTAACATGACCATTTTCAGCTCTTTTTAAAAAATAAAACTAGCCATATGAGTTGAAATGGCTGCTGAGGTCATATTTATTGAATGTTAGTGTTTACTTGGGCGAGGGCTGGTGCTTTGGGGACTATAGATGTTTGAAGTTTGGTCTTCGCCAGTTCGGGATGTCTAGGCAAGAGAAAAAGATCAATCTGTGAGAACCAGTAATCCTGTCTTCTTAAGAAGAGGATTTCTAATTAAAGGTGGAAACTTGCAGGCTAGAGGGGAGGGTGGGCACACCAATGAGGCTCCAGGGGGGTCCCTGCTGTTTTAGAAATAATCCGGGTGGGAGCCTCCCTCATCCTTTGTCACAACAGAACCACCAGAGGAAAAGAGGAAGCACAGAAGCTCTGCTGGCTCTTGGGAAGCAACGGGAGGATGCTCCTTGGTTTGACTGCTTAAGTCAAAGTCCTTGGCTTTGACTCCTCAAAGTAAGCATGTGCCTAGAGGCCCTTAGGTGCAGAAGAGCGGGCACCAAAGCTGAGAACTGATTTCACCGGGTCCTTGGTTCTTTTCTAAGCTGCGAACCTCAGGCCACGTTCCTGGAGCTGGCATCTGTGGCCTTGTCCTCTGCTCACAGACCCTTTTTCAAACAGAGCGGCACTGTTTGAGGTGGGGGCGGCAGCGCTGGTGGGGTACATGGGAGTTTCATGGGGAGGTCTGGGCAGTTGCTCAGCATTCTGTTCTCTCTGACTGATCTGGGAAGACTGCTCATGGCAAGAACCTTCCAGGTTGCTCAGGTGAGCCTCTGCTGGAGCCAGGTGCCTGAGCCAGCACACAGAACCCACTCAGGGAGGTCTGCTTCTCCAGATCCCCAGGCTGAGGCCAATGGGACCGTAAAAATAGGAAGACCCTGAATCTGCCTGTCTAATTCCTTCTCCTTACATACGCTACTGGGTGGCTGCAAAATGTTCCACAGGGATTTGAGAGAGTGCAAGAAATGCTTGCCGTGTGTTAATGAGCAAGTTCAGTCAGTGGTCATTCAGCTCATCAATTACAGACTTTTGCTATGCTCTAAGTGGTCTCTGAAGGTGCATCCACCTGTCCCTCTGTTCTCCTTTGGACACCCCTTAGCGTGCTGGAGCTCCTGAGGTGCCCAGCTGGGAAAGAGTCTCTGCCCAAGGGAAACATGTCCCCACCCTGGGCACACTCTATTGGAGAGATTCCAAGGCAGGGCTGACTTTGGGATGTGTGCCCCTTTGGAGTTATTAGTGAATTAGGTTTCATAATTTTTGCTGGAATCTCTCCTTACACAGCCCTCAATTAGTATCCAGTGGGGAATTTGGGGTGAGTATAGTTCTAAGTGATAGCCTGTGTGCTGCACACATACATGTGGTGGGTGTGTCTCATCCTTGGAAGACCAGGTGTCTGAGTTTGGCTTATGTTGACTGTGTCAGGCTGCCCCTTGGTCAGAATGCCTAGTTAGGATGTCTGCCTGGTTAGGATACCTGGTTAGGATGCCTGGTTAGGATGTCCGCCTGGTTAGGATGCCTGGCCCTGGAGCTCCTCAGCCCTTCATGTGCCTAAGTCACTAGTCAGTGCTGCTAAGAAGAATGAAGCTGGGAACTCACTTTTTCTTTTTTCAGAGAAAGAACCACAAATACCTTTATTTTTGAAAATTATTTTAAAATTAATGTTTCAATTAAAGTGATATCTGCATTAAGGCTTAAACTGAAAAACCACATTTGCCTGACCCATTTAACCATAAATTCAAATTCCAAAGGCAACCACTGTTGAATCCAGCTATTTCTAGTATTTTACAGTCATATTCCTAAGTAATATGTTCTGATTTGTTGGTTTTGGTGTCACCTCTTAGTTTTTTGTCACAGTGAATGAAGACCTACTCTTGTATAAACGTCCTCACTTCACGGTCCCCTGGCCTCCCAAATAGTAATATCACAACCTTTGCTAAAATCAGTCATCGATGCTTAGAGTATTATATGACTGTGGAAATACTGTTTACTGCACAATAATGTGCTACATCCTGTCTCTTATCTTGTACAATTCTGTCTTTTGTTTTTGTTTCATTTCTGTGTACCTGTTGTCATATTTCTCCAAATGCTTCAATGTGTCTCTTACACAGATTCATCAATATTTTCAAACAAATCAGTTTGTTTGAAAATCCTCAAACAAATCAGTCTCACATTTTCTCTTTCAAAATGTTCTTCCTGGAGCTCTTTGTCTTTCTACTCTAACCTGTATGTGTTGCTCCAGTTTGAACTCCTCTCGTAACTCTTTTGGGATAGATTTTTCTGCCCTGCCCTTTTGTCATTGTTGTTTGTTTGTTTCACTGTGTTCCTTTCTTGGTTTGCTAGAATGAGCCTTCTAGCAACCTCTTAATACACAGTATGAAGAAGGTATAATTTCTGAGATCTGATGTTTCAAATGTCTTTATTTTATACTCAAACTTCATTGATGGTTTGTCCAGAAATAGAGTATGATTTTGACAGTGTTTTCCTGCAGAATTATGAAGTCATTGTTAAATTTTCTACTTTATAT
The DNA here is from genome assembly GCA_004026905.1 of Hystrix cristata. Taxonomy (NCBI): domain Eukaryota; kingdom Metazoa; phylum Chordata; class Mammalia; order Rodentia; family Hystricidae; genus Hystrix; species Hystrix cristata. The sequence continues at coordinate 38,796 of PVJO010011584.1, read as the reverse complement.
ATTGCTATTGAGAACTCTGGTGCCATTTCTGATTCATAATTTTTGTAAGTGACCTGTTTTTCCTCTCTGGAAGCTTAAAAATTTTCCCCTTTGTTTCTGATGTTTTCAAATTTCACAGCAATGTGCTGTAGGCCTGGAAATATGTGACACCTTTTCTCACCTATGATAGGCATTAAGGCCACCACTCATACAGCAGAAGACAGGTTAAAAAGAGAAAAGCACAGTGAATTTATCCAATCAAATTTCATGTGACATTGGAGCCTTCAGAAATTAAGACCCACAGACCTGTGGAAAACTCCTTTTATGCTCATTTGATCAAGAATGGACAGTTGTGTAGAAATGTGAGTGGACAAAAGAGTGTAACCTAATGGTAGTAGATTGAAGGAGAAACCAAAGATCTGTCTATTCAGATGCTTCTCAGCTTCTCTGTGTAACATTCCTTCTCCCTGGGGTAGGGCAGCACCCCTTTGGAAAGAAGGGAGAGGGTGACTTTTCTACGTTTTATGGCTTGCTTTGAGGGAGAGAAGTTCTAGTTTCTATACCTGCCTTGGAGAAGAGGAATTCTGGTTTCTCTGACTCACTTTGGAGAAAGTAGAGCAGTGGGAGACCAAAGGCAGAGGAGGATCAGAGAGACTTTGCCTGTGCACCTTTTAGTTCTAAGGACTGAGCATGCGAGGGCGGCATACTTAGGGCAGCATGTTCTGAGCCCCAACAGTGCCTTGGTGTTGGTCTTTTATTCATTTATTACTATCAACCATTTAAATCTAGAGTCTCATGTTCTTTAGTTCTGGAGAATTTTGTTATGAGAAAATTATGTCTTTCATACTATCCTCACCCCCCGTGTTTTTGCTCCCTTTCTAGAACTCCTGTTAAACACATGGTCCTGGAATTATCTTCCAGTTTTCTTGCTTTTGCTGTCCATTGTGCCATATCTTCATCTGTTTGTCCCAACTCCCCACTGCTTTACTTTATTTCCCAATGCTTTCATTCTTACTATGATGTTTTTAATTTCTAAGAACTCTTTATATTGTTCTAATTCTTCACCCTCCCCATTCTAAAATGCACCTTAATTTTTTGCAGGAGGAAAAACTTGAAGAACTCTGCTTATTTTTCCAGGGGTATTATTCATAGTTTCTGTGTGTATTGTCATAGTTTCCTGTATTCTCTTCACCTCTTTACCATATTGGCACCCTCCTTCAAATGTCAGATCAGCCTAGACAGTGCATTTAGATTTAGAGCCAGACATAAAAGGGTATGGAAAGCTCTGTGTGGTGAGGTGTGTATATGGTGGAGAAGAGGTTGTGGGTTTGTGAGTTTTTGTGTGTAGCATGGCTAGATGGACACTCAGAATCCTCCTCTCTTCCTTCACCATTATCTGAGGATTTATTTTTTGTTTTATTTACTTTTGCTGATGGTGTTTTTGTTTTGTTTTTATCTATTGAGTTTCTCCACAGAAAGATCCTTGCATTTCCTGCCTGGCAGCTGTCTGAGACTAGGCAGGTCAACTCACAGATTGTCACTCAAACTGATTTGCCCTTCGTGCCTACCTTCCTCCCCCAACACTCAATGTGGTGGCCACTGAGACTTGGGATCAAGTGTTCTGTGTAGGGCAACTTCTCTATGTACTGTAAGGGAAGGTATAGTTGATCAGCTGCAGGGATGGGAGAGTGACGTGGGATTCTAATCATGTGTAAGGATTTGGTACTGTGCCTTCTGGTCCGCCCCAAGATGCCCTCCTGCCTCCTTTGAGAACTTGTGTCTTCATGTTATGGATTTGCTGTGGCTCTGGGTGTCAGGTGGTTCCATTTCTCTTCAGTATTTCCCTCTTTTTAGCAGACTTGCTGTGCCTTCCTCCTCCCTGCTAAATCAGGACCATACTCCTGTCTTTAGCATTTTTTAAATATTTGACAAAATCTCTGCTCCACTGGTATCTCTTCAGCTGGTTATTTTTCTTGTGGGCTGAAATCTTTTCAGTCTTTTTACTAACATTTGATGGAGTTTGGGATGCAACTGTCGGTACCAATCTGCCATGTTTAACCTGCTCTTCATTTTGAAGGTCTCGTCTGACTAACATTCTGTTGAAGAGTCCAAGTTCCTGCTCACTTCCAAACTACCTGTGTTTGGCTAAGTTATCAAACTCTCTGGGCTTCAGTTTCTCAATTGCAAAAACAGCAATAAAGGGCTGGGGATTTAGCTCAGTGGTTAGAGTACTTGCCTTGCAAGCACAAGGCCCTGAGTTCAATCCCCAGCACCAAAAAAAAAAAACAAAACAAAAAACAAAAACCAAAAACAGCAATAAAAATTTGTAACCAGCAAAGCAAGTACCTGTTTTGTCAGTCTCACATTGTTGTGTGACTGAAAGGAGATAGGGTGTGTGAGAATGCTGTGGGAAAAAGGGAGGTGGGGAGAAATTAGAAGGCATTCGGGGCAAAACTAAAAGATGGAAAGAACCTCTTCTGACGGATGAAGAAAAGTACCCCCTGCTGACACCCCAGCTTCCCTCTATTTAACTGTACAGAATAGTGTGTTCAGTAACAACCGTTTACTTGCTTCGATCTAAACTCCTCTTCTCTCACTCCAGCACAGCACATCCTGGTGGGACTTTTGGCGTCATCCCTGCCACCACCCTTGGCTAGCTACCCCAAGGTAAGTGGAGGCCGGCTCTAGTATTCTTTGGTCTCAGTTTGAGACTCCCCTTACAATTGTTCTATTTAGTTGCAAATTCATGTACTAACGCCATCAGCCACATCCTCCTGCATTGTTTGTTGGGTTCTATTACTTGTATAAATCTAGGATGACAGTAGAGAGAAATAAAAACAAAATGCTAAGCACAATCATCATTTTGTCATATAAACTGCAACTTGCTGGAATCCATGGCGTTACAAGGCGATGCCCCCACAATAGGTTATTCTGACGGGCGCAGTGGATAGGGTAAAGAAACGTTTTGTAAACCACAAAGGCCTTTAACCAATGTAAAGAACCACTATCATCAGCAACCTCTTCGGGCTCAGTTTGTTCACGTGTGAAGCGGGCTGCTGAGAGTTTCAGTTTGTTAATAGTGGCAGAAGCTGTCTAGAGCACCTCCTTACCATGATGGCAACTAAAACCTCAGGATAAAATTTAAGAGCCGAACCAAACCAACTGAGCAATAGTAACAACAAAACAGCTACCGGAGGACTCTGAAAAGTCTCATATCTCACTGAACTAGGCAATCTACAACGTGATGTGTTTGAGGACAGAGAAAGACACTCTACAGCCCTAATGCCCCGATTAACATGTTTTCTGTCCAGTGACAAAAAACCAGACTTGGAAGTTAACTTCTGGGTGAGAGTGTTAAGTATAAGGAAACAAAATGCGAACACTCCCTGGAATGTAAATACCCGTGAACTCCCTATTAATATTTCACTACAAATTAGTTCAGCAGAGGGGACTTGAATCCTGTGAAAGGCTGTACTTATCTGTCTTGTTGCGTAAACACCAAATTTGATCCTGTTTATGCTTCTAGCTGAGAAATGCAATAAGATTTAAGTATCTTAGAAGTAAAAGCCTTCAACTACAAGTTGGTGATGTAGTTCCACCAAAGACAGTCATTTCCTGGTGAAAATTAAAAAGAAAGTTTTTCTGTGATTTTTCAAATTAAAAATACTATTATACACTCTTGATATTCTAGCCTAGGATATTAGGGATTTTTTTTCCATGAAAAGAGAGAACTTAAAGAATCCCAGAGCATCTGTCCTTTAGCTAAGAATTAAATTAGTATATTCTTTATAACAAGATCTAGAAATATTCTTTCATGTTATTATAAATCCAAATGGTTTTATGCCCTCTCTACATTAAAACCACAATATTAATAAATGCTTTCAATCTTGTCTTTTATATCAAAAAAAGTTGAGGTGGCTTTTATTACTTATTGTACTCTTTAAATAGAATTGTTTCCCTATTCGTGTTTTAAAAAGCAAATGAAGACTTGTCTAAAATTCAGAAGTGTAAGTAATCTACCATATAAAAAAGAAAAAAGATGATCGTTATCAACTGTTACAGAGAAACATTTGACAGAATCCACCACCTTCATAAAGCAAAACAAAGCAACCTGTCAGCACATTAGGAACAGAAGGCTACTTCTTCAACTTGATACAGAATATCTGCTGCAAGAAACATACAGCCTGAGACAATGTGGCTGGTTGGGCGGTGCCACCGTGGGAACAGCATGTGGAGATTGTGGTGGTCCAGGAAAGTGTGAAAAACCATGACTACTGTTTGGGAGGAACACTGAAAACAGGAAACAGAGCACTAAGATGGTGATTTTGAGTGTTTGGCAAAAAAAAAATCACACAGATTTACAATTTTGCCTGGAGCCACCTGGACATAGCATGGTTGTGGTGTTAGTGTTGACTTCTGTTCAGCAGGCATGGCTGTGCCCACACATAAAAATTATGTCCCTAAACCCATGACATGGAAGGACCAGATCTCCTAGTTCTATCCAGACTGGCTTTTCAGGATCGATGTGATCTAAAATCTCTGCTTGTGTTTCAGTATTTATAAGTGCCAATATAAAGATCATGGAGACTGTATACTCAATGTGTTAACACTGAGATCAGTGGAAATTGGCCTAAGTAGTGTTCAGTTATGAAACATCTGGTATAGTTAGGACCCTCCTTCCCCTTTTATGGCTTCTATTACAGAAGCTGTTGTATGTTTTCCCTGGATTTTGCTGGATATTGCTCCTGGTCTTCCCAAAAGTCTAAACCTGACTGGTTCAGAGATATGTTTCCAACTCAGAAGCTCTATTTATTCAGAGCCACATCTTACATGAGAATAAAGCTTCAAACTCTATTTCCTTTCTTTTGTGTGGCTCATATAGTGGCTTCAAAATACTGCTTTGTGATGACTTATACCAAAGGAGGGTTTATAAAAATCAATTATCATTTGATTTACAGCAGGGTAATCTCCTTTAATGTATCCTGTTTGTAGTGTCTCTTCAAGGTACACATGAGTTGTTGACATCACTACAATTTTAGGAGATCTGTCAAAATAGAACCCTTAAAACCATGTGTGGCATAGCTTCCTTTTTTGGAAATCAATTATGTTGCAAAAAGAAATAACAACTGGTTTTTCCCTGCCTCCTAATCCAAGAAAACAGTGTCCTAATTCTACATTCTCCTTGGGAATTCTCAGCATGCCAAATTTCAAGGTTTGGGTTTTCTTTGTGCTTCATATTCTTAAACGTGAGAATCAGCTGCAGTAAGTTGGAGCTGGCTTGTCTGGCTGCTCATGTTCTCAAAATGGCAAGCAAATTTATCTTCTTTTTTGCTATTACATTTACGTAAAGCAGTCTTTAAAAATATATATTCGTCTTACTTTAGCTATCAAAAAGACAGGTACATAAGCCTGAATTTGCTACCAAAAGGCCTATTTAATTAGAAAGAACATGGAAACTACTGATTTAAATATAATACTCTCTCACAAGCACACCAGATGTTTTATATATCAGATCATCTCTTGGTGCTGAAATCCAGATCTTACTGACATCCAAATATTGCTATTGCAAGTGTTGAAATACTCCCAAGTTTAACACATGTAAGGGAACCAGACCTTCTCTCCAGATAAAACTATGCAATCACAAAGATTGGATGCAAAGAGCTATGATTTATTTCAGGGATAGCAAATGTGTGGTGAGGCGTCAGAAACACCATCTGACATAAGGTGTTAGGTTATACTTAACATGTTTGTTTTCAGAGGTTTAAACACATTATTCATGACAGGTGTGGGGTCAATGATTTTAAATAATTATATTTCAAGCTATTTATATCAGTGCTTAAGAGATGACTTCATTCTCCCCAGTTAACATATGTCTTAACCATGCAAATGAGAAGAGAAAGAACATCTGGTGGACCATTGTTATCTTGCCTGTCATGAAAACATGTGGTTTTGCATGTGACTCTCCTTGGGTTCCACTGGGGCAGCAGCAGGGCACAGAGTTTCGTATTTTACATAGCCGGTGCTTTTAGGATGTAGCATCAATCTTTGCTCAGTAGCATCCTTACACCTTTGGGTATTTATTGGATCTTTGGTGATGAATTCCATTTTGGATTATGCAAACATCTCTCCCGGAGCTTCAGGTGAGAGTAGCATATTTGTGTAACGGTATTTCTGTATAATTTGACAGTTTATGGTTAGAAATGTGGCCTAGGGAGAGATAGTTCTCTGAAAATCCCGAGTGAGGATTTTTACATCTTAGTGTTAATACTGCCTAGTTTAGCAGCCTTGGGAAAAATTCACTAAGCTCTCTGTATCTTTATTTAATCCTTTGTAAAATGTAAAAACAGCCACCAAATAAGCATCCTGCCATTGGACTTGTTGTTGGATGGAGGCTATAGTGCTCAGGCAAAGTATCATTTATAAACCAAGTTGCCCTTTTAAAGCCCTTTATAATTATAATATATAAATTTATAATCTATTTCTAAGTATATGATTTGAGAATTACATAATAAATTTGGTAACATTTATTCACTGTGATACCTTTCATTTGGCAAATTTGGACATACTGTTTATTATATGTATCATAGTATACATGTCTAGCGGTCTGACAGCAAATCTAGCCATCCTAAAAAGGTTATATTTTCAGGGAGACTGGTGATCCCTTCTTTGCTATTGCTAAATCTATCTTCTGAAGGAGTGTTTATTCAGGTGGAAGGGGCTTTAGTCCTAGTTGAAATAAAGCACACAGGCCACCAAGACACAATCAACATGCCTAGACTTACATATTTTTCACTCTTCTGAATTGAAGACAATTTTATCCCTCAATTTTTCTGTACCTATGTGTTTCTTGAAAAATGTGCAAATAGAATCAGTTTTTTATAATACGAAGAGCAACTAAAGTGGTATTTAGTTTTAGAGGCAGGTACAGATATAAATGTGGACTCACATAAATATATAGAAACTAAATATTAAATTAAAAGTGAGCAATAATCCAGATCTTCAGAACACATTTAAATAAGTACTCAGATAAATACAGATGCTTTTTTTGTTATCTTTTCCCCATTAGTATTTATATAATGGGACAAAAGAAGGAGTTTCTTTTCTTTCAGCCCTGTATAACGAGTTCTTTAAGAAGCTGTGAGAGTGGACTATATTTTCTTTGGGCTCTGAATGCCAGCCAGCACACTAGGGGTAGTTAAATAATAAATAATAACAAATACTGAGTTTATTGACTCTTGAACCCTTGAATCAATCAATTAATCATGACATTATAGCAAGATCAAAGGGATAAAATTCTAAAACTCACTGCAAGATGCAAATGGATATATCTCCCAGCAGGAATAATTGCAAACCATTTTGATCAAATAAAAAATGATGATCATTTATGCTCTTTAGAGCCCAGTAACTTAGGTTTATTTAAATGCTGTACAGTACATCCCTCCAGGATCTAATGATCTCCTAAGCAGCTCTTGTTAGGATAAAGCATTGTAGTCCAATTATTCTAAAGATTGATGCCATAATTCTGAATGACAAGTATCATCGGTACTTTAAAGGATAATTTCCCTCTAAAATATCCCTTTACAACATACTATTTGCATATTTCTTACAACCAGCCCAGTTCCTCCTGCATTAAAATTGACCTTTCCTCTTCCCAACCCCTGTTTTTTTCCAGTACTAAAGTAAGAGGTTTTAAGTGAACATTTTGATCGAGCTACAAGAAACAATGTAGTTGGTACTAAGAAAAAGAGTGAGTCACCAGATGGAGAAAGAAGCCCGAGGTCAGAGCTTGCAATATACCGTAATAACACTCAGCCATAATAATGCTCACAAAGGTCTCCCACATGGCCACGGGACTCCAGAATAATCACTGCTGGACGTTTATGTTGCCTGTTATGGATTTGTTTTCTGGGTTCAGTTGTTCATCCCTTATGGAGTGTGCCGGATGTGGTCAGTACCCAGGGAGACTTCCCCAGGTCCCGAGGAGCTGATGTACAGAAAACCCTCAAGAGTTTTGCCACACGATTCGGTCTTTCCAACAAGCCGCAACCACATAAAGAGTGTTTCTTTTCAATAACTGAGGTGCTGCCATCATAAAGTCTGTTGTACCTATGGTTCTGGGCCAGTCAAGTTGTAAATCAGGACACAGAGAAGTCTTACTCAGAAGTTCTCAAGTAGTCCGTATTTAGGGTTGAGTTCCAGGCATTGTACTCTGAATAGAAAACCAGAACATGTACTAATGTGGTCATGGACACAATGCAGCAGAGTAAACTGGAATTGTTTAGAAACATTTATAGATGCTGTACATAGGGGCTACACCAGGAAGGGTAAGACATCGTAATAACAGTTGGAATGGAGAGAAAGGGAGGTATTTAAAAACTGAAAAGGGCAGAATAGATAACATTTTTGACCTATTTAATAAGAGTGAAAAAGAAACAGGGATCAAAGATGGCTTCCAGGTATCTTGTTTGTCCATAAAGATAATGGCAGATAGAGATGTGATGACAAGGCAGACTAAAAGAGTAATACCATTTGATGTATCCATGAAGGCTATATACGAAGAAAGAATTATAGGCATTTGAAAATATTGGGCAAGAGCTCAGACGGTATATTTAGAAATAATACTTATAACAATATCAATAAAATAATATCAATTTATTGAATGCTTATGCTGTGTCACACATAGCCCATGGCATGCATTGTTTCATTTAGTTCTTTCAACAATATAGTAAAGTAAGTATCTTTATTTTATAGATGCAAAAATAAGCAGTCATGTAGCTGGTAGGCAGGTGAGTTGGGATTTTGGTCAAATCCACCTGACCTCGTGTTCTCAGTCTCTCCCTCCCACTGCTGCTACTGTGAATATACCTGCCAGCTAGGTGAGCCCAAGCACTGGGCCATGGAAAGGAATCTATTAATGTTGGCTAAATAACTGAATAAAGCTTTGAATAACACATGAATTAGCTACCAGGAAAAAAAAAAGGGAGTCTCACAATTGATTGAAAGACCCTTCAAAAGAAAAACAAAAAAAAAAAAACAAAAAAAAAACCAGACACAATCTTGTGGGCACAGGATAGAGCTTAGAACAGAGAGACAGCTGCTACTACAGGCAATAGAACACGCAGCAGCCTTTTCCCTACTGGAGGAACATGTTTTGCTACTCTTGCATCCCACAAAGGCCTCAACTAAAGATGGTTCCATCTAACTGAGATGGAGATTCCTTTGGGCATCAGGGCCTCCAAGGCTCCCTTTGTTGTTCTCACAAAGCAGCCTGTACCTCCTGCTGTCCGCTGTCCCCTACTCTGTCTAGAGATCAGCTACAAATTGAGTCTGACTTGCCCCAGGGAAAGGAAGGGTAAGTACTCCCAGCACTTTTGTGATGAATGGGAAAATTGAAAGTTGATTTCCCAGATCAGTTTTCTTGCCTAATAGCTATTTCTACATCTCCTATGTTGGCCAATAGATTTGAGCACACAATGCTAAGTCCTTTGTAAAGGGATTATTTATTAAGGACGCAGTGGACCAAAAAGATGACACTAACTTTTGCCATTCCTCTAATCTACCTTGGGTATGAAGGGGCAGCAAATTCACTCTCTTCTTTAATCCTCAGGATATTCCTGGTAATAAACATGATAGCAAATTTCTCTACTTTTTGTTTAAGGAAGTAGCAGAAGGCAAGTTCACCACCAGGTGTTACCTGAATAGGCAGATTCAGATGTACATTATAGCAATTCTCTCTTGGGACTCAGACTCAATCTTCTAATGACTTTCCCCTGACTCTTATTTCTCAGAAATGGATCTTGTAAGCCACTTTATCAGAAAAGAGGGCTTTTTTTTCTTACAAATTTATTTACTCTCAGAGCACTTTTGTTAGAAGTGCACATGAGTCTTCTTTTGATTCTTTTGCTTTATATAACCTTAGGGTCTGCCTGCTCGAAGTGGGGGGGCTAGGATCTTGTTAGAAACACAGAATTTGGGATCCACCTCAGACCTATTAAATCAGAATCTGTCTTTTAAAAAGATCTCAGGGGATTATAGCATGCACATTAATATTTGATAAGCATAGGTTCAGAGGATCCAAGTTCAGTAATACGAGAAATCAGAACATTCTAGCAACCAGGAGTGACCAACACAAGCTCACTAACTTTTGTTTCATCATGGGGTTTTCTAAGGAAACATTTCCCATCTTTGTCTTTCAAGTCAAGATCAAGAACTTTCTGAAACTCTCTGTGCAAGCAAGTAACTAGAAATTAGATTTGTACTTTGAGGATAGGAATTGGATATTGAGATTTGTGGTTTCCCATACAAATGTATGTATCTGAAATTCTACCAAGTTGTCAGGTAGTTCTTAAAGACCCAGGGCAGAATATTTTCTGAAAAGAAAAAGAACATCTTCTCTGATTCAGCAACTAAAATCAATGGAATGATTGAAAACCAGTAAGCACGATTTTTTGGCTCCAGATACAGGATGTGAAATGTTAGTCACCAACAGCTTGGAAGTCAAGAACAACCAATCACAATATAGGTGAATAAGGAAGGAAAATAATGGGTAGTCAGTTGAGTACAACTACCATATAAATGAGGAGGAAGGTGAATCTATGAGATGCAAAATGTTAGACGTTGAGCAGCTTGGCAAGAGAAGTGGATTCTGTGTACATGCCGCTGGAAAATTCAAAGGCTAAGACTTTGTTATGATAATTTTACATAGATGACAGAACATCCAAGCAACTAAACTTTTTAAAATATTTAGAAGCAGGAACAAGAACCATAAAGTTGTACATTTATAATATTAATCAAAATTTACATACTAAGAAGACTGGCAGAAGTCAGAGATTTGGTTTGGTGCTGAGAGTTATGAGGGCCTCCAATCTTCTGAAAGTATTGCTGTGGTCTTGGCAAGTGAAACCCATCACTTTTTTAGTCATTTTTCTCATATGAGAGCGGGCCTGAAGACATTCACTTGAATGTCAGTGTTGTCAAGGAAATGTCTTAAAAGATGGCAATACCTTCATGAGTTTTACGTTTGGAGGAATCTGTTGTTCCTCAAAGAATATTAAATTTCAAGGTTCTGGATTAAGAGTGATACTTGAAATTGACTGACTTTTAGGCAAGAAGAATTCTTGAGGCCTTGCGAAAATTTAGGTTTCAATAAAGTTAGCTTGGAAAGCAAAGTTAAAGTTTTGAAACTTTGTGACCTATAGCTTTGATGTGCAATCACTATTTTGTTTTCAGGACTTTCTATTTAATTGCCCCATCTTTTAAAAGAAATACATTTGGTGAGGGCTGAGGCTGTAGCTCAATTGTGCACTACTTGACTGGCATGCACAAGGCTCTAGCACTGTGAAAATAAACAAAACAAAAAGAGAGAAGTATATTTATCGAAGAGCAGAAACTTTAGTACTGACAAGTCACTTTGCTTGAATGTTTTTATATTAATTCAGTAAGTAAATTAAGGTTGGATTTCTAGCTGTGAGCAGTATTTATCTCACTACAATAGGGACACAAAATGTTATGTGTGAGAGCATGTTCTTCTTTTAGAAAAGGGTATTCCTTTCATAAAGCCTCCATTACAAGTATATTTTCTTTTCCTAATCTTTGTATTCATTTCATGACTAAAATAGAACTTTTAAGTGAATAACTATAACACATTTCAAACACCTTTGAAGCATAATTATGAATATTATCTCTTAGTTCTATAGATGATTAATTTTGTTTTGAATCATCATGACTCCCCTCCCCATTTAGACAGTGTTTCTTTTGTTTTATGATCAGAAAAATACCAGCACACATAGATTTCATATACAATCATAAAAGTACACACTATGTGATCATATGTCAGAATTTACCTGCGAAAATAGTCATTTGAACATGTAAATTTCTGATATTCTGTTATTTCTGATATTCTGTGTCTCAATATTTTAGGAATAGATATTTGTATAATCACAGGAGTTACTCATTTACTTTCAGTGAAAACCAACTAGAGACTGGGATAATGTTGTGATGTAATACTGTGGCCCTCAAATTTCAGTGTGTGTAATCAATCTGTTGGAGTCAGAACCAGCACAGTAATTGGAACACATAAAGTTTAATATGAAGAATTATTAACTACTAATAAGACACAACTACTAAGGGTAAAAAGAACTCTAAAGAAAACAAGAGCGGCAAGTCCATGGAGCAGTCCTGTCAGCAGGGCTGAAGTGGAGGACACAGGGAAATAGGCACATTTGTAAGAGCATTCTCCCTTCCCCAGTATCCCCACAGCAGTCAGACCTCTTTGGCGAGAGTATAAGCAAGGTCACCAGATGGTGGAGATGCTACTGAGGTGACAGCCCAGGGAGCAGGATGGATGTTCCACGCGACAGTATCTGCAAAGCCTGTAAGATGGCCGAAGATCTTACAGTCATGGAAATGTTAGAACACTTACACTGCTTTGCTAACTTCTAGTGTTTTGGGCAAGATTTTATAGATATTGCAATACAGGGAAAGTGTGTTACATTTGTGTTAAACTTGCACAGAAATTATAACTCGAGCCCTACCTGGAAAACTTAGTAACCTAGTAAGACCTTGTCTCAAAATTAAAAAAAAAAGTTTTCTCCAGTTGAGTTGTATGGTTACAAAGAAGCAGGCATGTGTGTGTGTATGTGTCCAAATCCATTTATTTCAACTAAACTTGTTATTGTAATTACAAAATTTAAATAAAGGGAATGGAAAACATTGAAATATTAGTGCAAAGAGAGAATTGTATGTAAGAAATAAAAAATGAAAATTTCTAATGCCAGCTATCTGGAAAACAAGGCAGCCTGAAAATCTTTCTAAGAGTTTGTATTCATGCTAAATAGAACATAATGTAAATTCTTAGAAATGTATAACTATGTTTATGAGAAAATGGAAAACCTCCAGGTCCCTGGGACAAAGAGGGAGCTGTAAATCAAAGGAGTATGAATTGTAGCCAATGCTAAGTTTCCCTGGAGGTTGGACAGGAAAGCTTTAATACCTACAAGGGAAAGGAGATGAGAGTTGGTCCTGTACAGGCAGAGTCTGAAATAAAATTCTCCTATAAAGCCTGGGTTTTGAAAGCCTGCACTTTCTGTACAATGGTGGACTAAAAAGTAATTGACACACCAACATAATGGGATGATGAGAACGTGTATGTCTGTGAGTGAAGGAAAAGTAAAGAAAAGAAAAATCTCTGAGAACCTGAAACGCAGGATTTGAAATCTGAACATCCACAAAGTGTGAGCACACTTCAAATACTGAATTCAATAAAAATTGCTGTGAGCTGATGACTTCCACTGGGTGCTGCACAGAGGGGAAGGTAAAGCCACGTTGGAGGAACACACCTTCACCCCCATGGCAGAAGACTGTAACAGAACAAAACTTGCTGAAGATGAGCTCACAGTCCAAGGTTGCAAAACAGATGAGGAAATAGCATACCACAAATGAGACTCACCTGGCACAACAAATAGGAGACTTGGTTGCACAAACTTTCAGATAATAGAAAGCTCAGTGGAAATGATAAATGCAAAAAGAAAGTATTAAAATAATGGTACAAAATCAGATACAATGAAAAACCAGACATGTCTGGGAATCAATCAAATAGAAATCCTAGGAATGCTATTATAGTTAAAGGGAAGAGGAAGCAATGAAGGAGTTGCAAGGGGACTGCTTAGTGTGGTGTGATAGTTAACTGATTGTGTCAATTTGAGTAGGAAACGTCCAGCTAAACTGGATTGGCATAGTTCTGGGTGTGGCTGAAAGGATTTACTGAAGACAAAAGACTCACCCTGGGTGTGAGTGGCACCAACCAATAGGCTTGTAGTTTGAATAAGAAGGAAGGCTCACTTCTTCAAAGGAGCTCCAGTCTTCACCTTCCCCTTGGACATCATCTCCTGGCTTCTGGCACAGACCCTTTGGCCTCCTGATATGGACTTGCACAGGACATTACAGTGAGCTCCAAGCCTTTGATTGGTTCCTTCAGATCTCTAGCACACAGCAGACCTTTACACTCTTGCACATCTGACTCTGTGGGTGGCCATTATAAGACAGTCTTGTAATTCTTAAATATTTGTATATCTTGAATTAAATGTTTCTCTAGAAAGCATTGACTGATACATGTAGTTTCGTTTTTTGGTTTCTTTCTTTCGTCTTTTTTTTTTCTTTCTTTCTTTTTCTTTTTCTTTAATACTGGGGATTGAACTCAGGACCTTCACATTGAACTAAATTTCCAGCCCTTTTAATTATTACTACTATTTTAGATTTTGAGACAGGGTTTCACTAAGTCACTACCATAAATTGCTCATGCTGGGCTTGAACAGCTGCCTTTCTCTCCTGCTGCCTCAGCTTTCCAGAGTGCTGGAATCGACGATGTGCCTTACCATGCTTGGCTTAGTTTAGTATATTTGAATTGTGGACCAGTATAGCTGTCTTGGCTAATGAACTTATACGTGGCAATTTCCCTTCCTTCTGCTTTTTCATGTTCTTCATATGGCATGAGTAGACAGTGATGTAAAGATTATTCCAAATAGTGCATGCTACTGAGGTTTTAAAAGCTTGGTTCCATGGTTCTTGGGACACAGACATCACAAGACGTATGCCAGGTAGGAAAGAGAATATTACTGTCCCAGAACTTATGGGATCCAGCAGCATTCCATAAAATTATAGAAATTCATGATCACACAGTATGTGCCATGACTGTTATCATTGTGATGTTAAGATTTTCATTGACAAAGACAGAGTGGAAATTTAGGACTATTGGTTTGCCTGCAATGAGACAGTGATAATGTAGTTTGACAACTCCCATGTCCAACCTATCTCTGCAATTTGGAGAAGACACTGAAGCTCCAGATGCTACACTGTATCCCAGTGGAGTATTTTTGTTTAGAAAAGTTTTGAGAAAGGACTCCAACTATTTTATATGGATACTTCAAGGATTCTTGTGCAATGCAATGTTCAAGCAAGAGCAAACAAAGAGTTATGTTCAAAGAGTTTACCATATGTCTATAGCTCTGAATAAAGTACTAAATATTTACTTCCCTGTTTTTCCAAAAATAAGACCTAGCTGGAAAATAATTGGCCTTGAAAAATAGAGATAAAAATACCAGGCCCTAAGTTTGAGCCCTAGCACTACCCACCCCAAATGCATACCCCAGTCAGCCTACCCTTGCCTTACCTGCCATCACTATTCTCTTGCTTGGTGGCTACTCTGTACAGCAGGTAAGCCAAGAATAGGCTAATTGGGACTGTCATTTCTTATCTCTAGTTGATTATTTTCCAGCTAGGTCATATTTTTGGGGAAACAGTGGTTCTCAAAGGATGTTGGCAAGAAGTTGAATATAAATAGTGTACAGTAAGCTACAGTGCTAAGGCAAGAACTTTCAAATGAAACATATAAAAACGAAATCTGAGGAAAAAAATGAGAAGATCCAACATAGTTCTAAAGGGTTTCAGAAAGACAAAAGAGAGAATGGCAAAGTGGTACTACTTTAAGATGTAATGGCTGAGAATTTTCATAACACACACACACATTACACATAACACACACACAGATTACACACCTAGTTCAGAAAAGTGTATATTAAACATTTAAGCATACGAACAAAAAACAGGTAGAAAAAGACTTCTTAACTTTGGTGTAGGAAAGAATATCTTGAATAAGGAGAAACATGGAGAAAAGATATAAGTAATTCATAGTGAAATTTGACTGACCAGTAAATATGTAAAAAAATGTCCTACTTACCCCCCCAAATTTAAATTAAAACAATGACATACCATTATGTTATCAGTGAGATTAATAAAAGTTAACAAGTCTAATAACCCCAAGAGTTAGTGGGGTTGTAGGAGCTTTGCTGGTAGGATAAATAGGATGGCCATTCTGAAGAATGAGTTGGAAATATCAAGTAAAGTTGGAGACACACCAACTCTATGACCTAATAATTCCGCTTATAGGTATGTGCCAGGGCCATTGTATTGTACACACCATAGACCTCTGCTCTGTGCAGCCTTTCACATCCCAGAGAAACTCTCACAAATGTGCCAGTGCTATTCTAGTAAAACGGGGTGTGGGGGAAACCCTAGAGATTTGGGGATCATCTTAATTAAAAGTTATCTTTCTGGTTTCAAGAATTTGAAATTGAAAATTGTAGGCACTTTTGATATTGATGCAAGAAATATAATGTATGACTCTTGTCAGAAGATATATACAGAAGAAAAAAAGCTTTGCCCTATATCAAAAGAATAATTATACATTGATGTGTTTATATAAGAATGTAAACTTATGAATAAAACAAAATGCAATTCCCCCTTACAAGATTATTGTATTCCTAGAAACTAAAAAAAAAAAAAAAATCCTGGATATTAGAATTGTACCAAGGGGCTGGGGATTTAGCTCAGTGGCTAGAGTGCCTGCTTTGGAAGCACAAGGCCCTGAGTTTGATCTCCAGCACGACAAAAAAAAAAAAAAAAAAAAAAAAAAAAAAGAATTGTACCAAAAGCAAAAGAAAATAGAACATAGATTTTATGGTTTATATAAAAAGCTGAATTAGCCTCTAGGCTCAGATAATTATACAGTTTTCTGGGTTTTTTTTTGTTTTGTTTTTTGGTGCCGGGGATAGATCTCAGGGCCTTCCTCTTGCTAGGCAAGCACTCTAACCAATTTTACAGTTATTTTAGTTCGTGAATGCCTGGCACCACATTTGACATTTGAGAGTCCCATGAAAAGCAAGGCAATTCTTTGGGTGAGAAGCTGGCCCTAGATAAGGATAGTCAGTGTCCCTGACCTCTACCCGTGAAATGCATTGTGCCCAGTGACTGCAACAGCAAACCCCCCACTAGAGGAAAGGGACCTCCACGGAGTCACAGCTTTAATGCTTTCTCCTCCCTGAAGAGCTCTTTATTGTTAGTCATTTTTCTGTACCTTCTAAATTATGTGACCACTGTAACATTTATCCCATCATATAGCAGTGAGCTTTTTACACATCTCTTCTTTCCTCCTAACCGCGGTTTCCCAGAGGACCAGAAGCACATGCTATTTTATATAACCGGAGCCTAGAAGTGCACAATAAATGTTTGTTATATGAAAAATAATTTAATCAAACACAGCCTTTTAGGTTTGAGTCTCTAGCTCATCACTGGGCTGCTTGCTGCTTGTTCCCCTGCCCCCTTCCCAGTGAAAGTGTCTGTCTATAAAAGGATAAAAAAAGAGAGCTCTTTAGGAAGCCATCTCCAGCTTTTTTTAAAAAAGTATATGGTGTACAGCTGGCACCACAGATTAGTCTGCACTAACAGAATGTCTTTAGTGATATTAGGGTAAAGAGTGTCATATCTCTTTTAGGGGAAATACATAAACATATCCTGCCAACATTTAGAAAACACTGGAAGAACTGAATTTTGTGTGTGTTCTTCACTGCTCTGTAAGGCTTTCAATTTTCTGCCCTTTTTTTGTCAAGTCTGGCCAGTTTAGGCCAGTTTGGGCCAGTTCTGGTTCAGCATTCATCCTAAGATATGCCTGGTGGGATGAGTCTTGATGTGACGAGGTACATGGATTGATGGGATAGTTTCAATAAACTGAAATAAGATTTTTCACAATCTGTAAATCATAAGTGGCATTAATGGAACCTAAAAAGAAATCAAGGGGACTCATGAACAGATTTATAAATTTTCTTCTTTCTGCATTTTAATTATACTGGCATTTTAATTGCATTGTAATTGCACTTTAATTGCATGTATTTGTATAAATTAAAAAATAATTAGAGCTCTGCAGTACTATGGGAAACTAATTTATGCATATAGACCTTTAAAGATGTACACATAGGAAGCAATTTTATAGTTCTCACTCTGCTAGATACTTTAAAATTGTTCTCGATTAGAAGCATAGCTATCTAGAGTGATGTATTTTCATGTTCCTCTCTGCAACTTAGAAAATGAGACAGAGCTGGAGCTTGAATGGAGGGCATTGCTTGGTATGCTTGGAACTCGCAGCTCGGAAAGTGTTTTAAATATTAAAAAATAAAATTTAAAAATACATATTTTCTAGTTTAGGACTGTGAAGTTTCTGGGCTCTGCTTGCATGTGGGTGGGAAGGACAGAAGATGAGTCACTAAATTAGGGCGACAGAACCAATGAATTTTTAACAACATTCTTGGCACAGGTTATCATGGCAAAGCGTATGTACAATGTAGGGGCCATTCATTCAACAAGCATTTATTGAACGCCTACTGGTGTCTGGCACCTCTGAGATATGGCCCCACCTGTTTCATAGCTCATTTGCCCAAAGCTATTTGAATTTTCCAGCCCTCGCTTCTATCTCCTTGGCCAGTTATGGACTGGTTTTTGCTGTTTCTGAGTATGTCTCTCCCTTCATTTACCAGTGTCTCAGACAGTGCTTAGAGGCAGGTTTACTACCTAAAAATTACATTTTATCTTTTTTGGAAAGGAAAAAGCTAAGAAGCTTAGTTACTAAGAGTGTAATATTCCCTTGCCTTGAGATTATGACACTAAATGCTTTCGCAAGAGGATCTAGTGTGAGTACATTTCTGTCCTCTCATCTCAAGGCCTGAACTGGAGCCATCCTCAGCCTGCTCTTCTGGGTGCTACTCCTTCTACACACCTGGAATTCATTCTAGTCCTTCCAAGCATCCTGTGTAGAGTTAATCGTTCCTGTTCTCTTGCTTCTGTAACGTAGTCTCCATCTTTTTGTTTTGTAATGCTTAGGTTAGAATTATATTCTGTCAGTTCCTGCAGGTCGAGGACCCTGTTTTATTTATTGTGGGACTACCTGAAGGATTTGGATTATGTAGAACTTTGTCTCATAACCTGAGTCTGGGATTCAAAGAGCAAATAGCTTGAGGTGTGTGTGTGCATGTGCGTGTGTGTCTGTGTGTGTGTACATGACAAGCCCCTGTTAGAATCATCAATAAAATTTTAATTGCATGAAAATGCAAGTCAACATTCTCATGGGAACTTAGGCTCTGTTCTGGGCCATCGCTGGATGCCTGGCCATGTTATTTTGTGAGGTGTTTTTTTTTGAGAGAGTGTCTCACCATGTAGGTCAGGCTGGCCTCATGGTTATCCTCCTGCCTCAGCACCCTGAGTGCTGGGATTACAGGTGTGCAGCACCATGCCTCATCAGTGGGATGTTTTTTGCGAAAGGAAATGTATTGGATCTTAAACAGTTTTGAAGTTAGGTGGTGTTTCAGGGTTTGGAAACATGGTCTTTTCTAAGGAGCGTATGAAAGAAATAGGGGGAAGTTGTATCTTCTCTGGGCATTGTGCTTGGGTGTAGCTGGAGAAAGGAGAATCTAAGCGGGAATACATCCCATTTAAACCAGATACAACTTATTAGAAGACTTTTGTCCTTTGTAAACACATAGAGTAGGGCAGCTCCAGGTTCCCAACAGTAATACCTTGACTAAACCTTACTGAGGTCTTACCTAGACACAATCCCATCCCTGGATCCAGAAACTATAGCGTTTACTTTGGCCCAGGCTGGCAGTGGTGAACCTTTTAGAACTTTCAGTGATAACAGCCTGCTGTGGCATATGTGTCATGGGTTTGCCACCACTGGCCTAGAGCAGTACATGAGTTGAGGAAATGCTAGCTACTCTTACAAACAGATCGTGCAACATCTAACATCAGTAAAACAATAGAACTTTATTTCTTGTTAAGGTAGTCATGCGATGCAGAGGTTCCTGATTGGTGGGTACCTGTTTTATGAAATGACTCTGGCCAGCTTTCTTCCATGCTATGGTTCTGTTAGCCCCTAGGGGTGACAGTGGGATGAAGAAGAACAAGAGAAGGCACATTAGTTACTTAAAGACCTTGATCTGTAAGTGGCACATATCACTTTTGGTCAAAATACATAGGTTAATGGGAGCAGACATGGACAGCAGAGTTTTTACCCAGTGAAAGGGCTGGGAATAATCCTTGGTTGGACAGCTACTTTCTAGAGAAAACTCACAACTCTGTACCATAAAGGGGTATTCTGAATTTGGGGAATAGTTATCTGCCAGGTTTGCTTTGTTGCTTTTCTTAGGAGACTTTGGACATAACCGGATACTCCTGCAAAGCTCTTATCTTGGTGTCCCCAATCTTGGGGAAATGAGACAGAATAGGTAAACCAGGACTAATAAACCTTGTTTTACCAACTTTTAGACACACATTCCCTAAATGACTATCATGCCTATGTGCAGATTTGAGAAGAAATTTGACCGAGAGTTTTACAAAATGAAGGTCAAACTTCATTTTACTTTTAATTACCTATTGAGCATCTGTAGGCCCAAGTGAAGAGTCATTTTGCAGGAGGAAGAAAAATGTTTTTAAGTCTCTGAATGCCTTAAATTGTGATTTTAATGAGTAACGGGTTAAAGGCCCAGTAGTTTGTTTTTCCCCCATCCCTATGGTTGCCATTTTACTTATTTTTACCTTTTAGGATTAGAAATACTTATATGATTGTTATATGATTGTTGCTCAATATTGTTGCTCATACAGACAGTGTTAAAGAATTTATAGTGAAAAGTAAGTTTCTCTTCTATTCAGAACCTCAAACTTTCTTGGAGACCAACACTGGTACCAGTTACCCTTCTGCTTCCAAAGATATTTTGTCAGTGTGCTGAATATTTCATTCTTTATTTTCTTCCCAGCTTTTCTCTCTCCATTTGTAGGCCAGTAGTGTGCAAGTTTTGTTATGCAGAAGAAACACTAGGAGAACTTCTTAGAGATACAGATTGCTTAGTCCTTTCTCCAGAGATCTGATTCTGTGGGTCTGGCTAAGTTCGAGGAATCTGTTTGAGGAATCTGGATAAGTTCAAAAATCAGCTGACTCTGAAGCCAGTGAGGTATGGCCCCTACTTTGGGACATTGTTTTAGAAAGTAATTAGGGTCTCACTATTTTGGGAACCGATCTGGTCAAGTTATAGAAATCTATCATAATGCCATATCTACTCCTTCAGTCTTTGACTTTTACCAAGGCCACCTTTCCTTTTGGTCTCCATGGTGATGCATGGAGGTCTTCTGCATTCAGTTGGTCTGAGGATCTGGACTTGCTGTTCCCAGGCCTCTCACTGACTGCCCCACTGCTGAGCTGCCGAGTGTCATTACCTAAGCTGAGAAAACTCAATTTGTTTTCTTTCTCCACTTGTATGACTGCATTTAACCCTGGTTTTCTTTTTATCTATGAGGAATAAACAACATTCACGTAACCACACAGTTTTGATAGATGGCAGTAATTTAAACATTATTTCAGCCAATCTGCAGGGAGGGAAACTGAGGCCCAGAGAGATTAAGAAACTAGTCCCAGGTCACAAAATAAATAAATGGCACGGCTGATTAGAAAACCATTTTAGTAATTCTACATTGGGTATTCTTTACTCATTTTAGTGGCAGCTAAAATCTCAGAGCCCTTGAAATATATTCAAGTAGTTTCTGTCCCCCAGTCCACTTTCTACCTTGAAATATGTCCTTCCGGGCCTGTCTACCTCCATCTCCCATGGGCCACACTTGTCCTAGTTGGTTGTCTTTCTCATGTAGTAATAGTGTGAATTATTTCTGAATTCTTGAACATGGCAATATCTTATCTACTTGAACCTTAGGTCACAAAATATAAAGCAATTTTGAACTGAAAGGGTGGTGTTTACTTGAAATCTCTGTGGGAACACAGGAGCTCACAATTCTTATTCTCAGCTTCCTCAAACAAAGACTCAAGGAACAGTCCAATCCTTATTATTTTCTGGGGTTGGGGGAGGATTGAGGTCACACAAAGGTTGCTTGGTCTGCAATCTCATCCTGTCTCCCTCCTCCTATTGACAAGTCATCAGGATGTTTTATAGATTGCCGCCTCACTTTAAAGACTATTTGCTGATGTTTCGAGACATTTATCCAATCTCAAGAATCTCAAGGGACTTGATTTCAACTCTGCTTTATATATTATCCATATTTGGGATGAAATGGGCAATTTTAATGGGGAAAGCCTACCAGTGAAGCCAGAGAATAGGAATGGCTTTGATTTGTACAATGTGCTGAAATCATGTACACTGCTATAAATTTTAACTGTAAATTTAAAATTTTTACAGTTTTATAAGTTTAATATTTTAACCTGAATATGATTCTTAATAACCCCCAACTCAAACTTGTATTCTTTAATTTTTCAGTGTCCCAAGAGTTTAGCCAGGAAAAATATCACCATGTCTTTGGAAAGCTTTTTTGTCCTGATGAAAACAAGATTCCAGGAAAAAAGGCTCAGTTCTTAAATAATTACAGTAACTTCAGAATGGAAACTGAGAAGCTACAGAAAGATACAATTACTAGAGTAGAACTTTTCCCACATTTTCAACATTTGGTTACTATATTCAGAAAAAAGAAATTTACTGGGGTTTTGAATACAAATGATGAGAAACGAGTTAGTATTTGGAAGCCTTTACACATAAATAGTTTTGTACTTCTGTAATTAGAACTGCTGGTGAATCACTCTAATGTCATAACAAATTTACCTGCAGTCTTTCAAGTGGGTGTTTATATTAAGCCTCATGATAGGTACAGGCTGGAACACAATGGAATTCTTTTTATCTATTTTACTGGATACAGTATCTGGTAAATCAGCTTTCTTTGACTTGTAAGATATAAAAATGATGCTATTTTGTTTATGTGCCTTATCGTTGGAATTCTGCATTCCTGGAGAAAGTGGTCAAAGGTTGCACTGGCTGTGTAGTAAGGCAGGGATGGAATATCCAGGCACATATGCAAGATAAAAACCCTGCTGTACATGTCTGCTCTCATTATCTTATGCATCAGTGCTTATAATTTCTAAGGCTCAAAACTGTGCCTTGCTATTTTTAGTTCATTTACTTTCATTGGGGATCATGGTCATTATTCTGACAATTTGTTACATATATATCCTCCTTTTCCAGTCTAGTCAAAATAGATATTAGTTTTCCATCCATATGCTTTTGTACTTAACACACATTCTGGCTGGCCTTATTTGCATTTAGTTGGCTTAGGCGACTCTATGATTTTATTTTCCAAAGGTCAATTGCCGATATACTACCAATAAAAGATAGTTAGCTGCCCAAGATTCTTTGCACTCATTCCTCAAATGCTCAGTTTAGTTTTGGTCTTCTTAATTCACTACTGAAAATCAGTTGCCTCTAGGAATTTCAATATTACATTACAGTATAACAAACTACCCAATATCACTAATGGCCTATTTAGGAATGAAATGCTTTATTTTTTCTGGTTTTAGGCAATTTCTAATTTTGATGGGGATCAGGCACCATCTACAAGGGTGGAATTAATAGCTCCCCAAAGGGACAAATCACTAGCCAGGTCATAAAAATCATGCATGGTTTGCTGTTTGGGGCACAAGGCAAGAAGGAAACAAACACATTTATTTTCCCTCAGCATTACACTTAGTCTAAAGATGCTTGCAAACTATAACCAATATTATTATTTTGACAATATTTCTGAAATCTGGATATTTATTTATTCATATTATTTATTAATATCCTATTTATATCCTTCCCCCAAGAATTTACTCTCTAAGATGTCTTCTTTCAAAAATCACACTGGGATGAATACAATGTTACATTTGAAAATTCCCCCTTGTAATCCTGTTGTCTGGAAAATTCATTCAGGCAAAAGAAGTAGTGAGGGAAGAGATTATTCACCATATTTGTTTTGATTGCTCATATTGATCAGATTTTTGGGATAATAGTTTTAATTCCTTGTGATAAAACACACCAATCCTTCTCTGGTTTTTTACTGTAAATACACCCCAGTTTAACTAAGACAAAATTGATCTAAATGCAAATATATCTGCTTTGTTGTTATAAATCCCAAACACCGTGGGAATGGATGGGAGAATGGAGTGGTAGAGGACAGAAGAGGAGTGGGTGGCCTAAAGACAGGATTTCAGATCCCACTTAGAAACCATATATCAGAAGAAATTTGATAAACAAGTCAGCATTAGGAGAAAAGGCCACAGTGAGACACATGACTTGGCAAAAATGGACTCTGTGTGTGTGTGTGTGTGTGTGTGTGTGTGTGTGTATGTAAAGAAGTTCAAAGGGGTTCTCTTAGGGTTGCTGTGGGAGGGAGGGGCATATATAATCGGGTAGTTTTAGGAAGAGCTTTGGGTTCATATCCAAAGTATTTACCTGAATCTAAGTGGATTCACAAAGGACTTAATTTTTCCCAAGAGCTCTGTTTAGTGGGCCAGGTCTTCCATAGATGTTCTTATTTACTTTTGCACAGCATCCCTATGGAGGAAATTACAAGAATATCAGCTATCTTGCACATGTGTGGTGGTATATGCCTGGCACAGTACTAAGTGCTGCATTTATGCTGCTTTTCTAGAACAGCCCATTATCATTGAGGATACAGACTCTAAGAGGGGGGTGATTTACCCATGGAGTTCAAATCCAAATATGTTTGGATCCAGTTGCCAAAATCGTAATCCAAATATGTTTGCTCCAAAGTCCCTACTTGTACTATGATGCTTCCTGACTGAATGAAAAAAAGAACAGTGGAGATGGATGGAGAGCCATGTATAAGTGTTAATTTGGGTTGTATCTAGTGGGTAAACTGAATACCTGCCATTTACTCAGATAAGCCAAGTCTTTTCCTAAATCCCTCACAATGAAGTTAAGGTAATAGGCAAAGGACATTCTTGAAGTGAGGATTTCCATGATACATTGTGACACACAGGTAAGGAATGGGAATATTGGCCAGTGTCCATTCCTAGATTACAACCTAATGATAAAAAATCAAACATGCAAAAACAAAAGATTCCAAACCTTTAACTCTTTGTGCTGTGCCATTGAAGGGAGTCTCAGGAGGCTATGGGAAGTCTTGGTTAAATGAGACTTTGGAATCTGTTTCTATTCCGCATCCCACTCGGTCCTTGGGCTTTATACCAAACATGTAACCGTGAATCAGTCTACTTCTGCTTTCTAGCTGTCTCCATGTATGAGGAGGGCAGCTGGCCTGTGGAGAGAAGGTTTCTGGGTCTTTTTATTGAGCCCACAGATGAACTGCCTCCTCACATAGACTCTGCTGGCTACTGAAGCTATATTTGGGGATATAGTCTGAGGGGAGGAAGGGTCAAAGAGACAAAAAAACAGGGGATCAGTTGCCATAGCAATTTAGTCCTCTTTCCTCCACCATAGATTCCCATGGGATTAAGAAAAATTTTCATTTCTTGCTTTCCTTGGCTCCTGATGATCCAGGATGTGGTTGTGGTGCACCCCAGTGTGATTATTTTGAAATCTGAGGTTTAGCCTAACCCAACTACCACCAAAAATCCTCAGTGGGTGGCATTGCCTGGGTTCTTTCAGACTTAAATAGCCAAATAAATAGGCCCAGGAAGAATGTATTCTCTCTAAAATTCAGTATTTTTGTGGTTAAATTGTAATTTTTTTTATCAATAATCCATAGATAGGATCATTAAATTGTATTATCTAAGGGTTTTCAGCTAAACTTGCACGATATGCTTAAAAAAATATATCAGGTCTATAAAATGAATTTGCCAAATTCTAAGCCCCAAACAACTTTTTCCCCTTTATTATGCCTCAAATTTCATGTTATGCTTTTAATTTACAGTAACAACTTTATTATCTGATACTTTGGAAAGACGAGAGTGATTTATGAGTTAAGACTTCCACTTATCTGAGCTTTAATTCCAGTTAATTTCCTAAACTTCACGCCGTACCTAATTCCCTGTCTACCACATGAAGCGGAAAATTACAGATGTCCTCCGAATGGTTATTTAAATGTAAGGAGTTTCAACAGCTCCCTCAGAGAGAGCATGAACGAGCACATAAAAAATGTCTCCCATTTCAAAGTGGATTTTGAAAACCCCGAACACACTACAACATATCCTGATGCCAGGCAAGAAAATAGTTTCATTTCAGAAATAATTACGAGTGAAAGTAACATGTCTTGGTTGGCAGAAGAGGAGAATAAACTGTTGTCCAGCTCTGGGAGATGTTAATGAAGATGAGATGGAGTGGGCCAACGGCAGTCAAAGAGGGTCACACTCTGGGTTCATCACCAGAGGCCTTGTGTTGTGACACAGTTTTTTTGATTGGTGTTCAAAAGTGGAGAAAAATTTATTTCCGAGGACAAAAGAAAAGCCAGCCTCTGGAATGATCTGTGTGGTAAAATGCCAGAAACGTGGCTTTGACAAGAATAAGAACTTTCTGTTCTGCCATTTTCAGAGTTAATTTTCTTCTTCATTTGCAACCAGAAGGAATTACAAAAACCTTTTCTATCAGATTTGCAAATATCAATAAGTTACCCACCCCCCATTTTTTTTTTTATCAATTTGCCCTTTTGATAGGCAGCACACAGTAAAATGAATAAATTCAGCATATTTTCCTGTTCACCAAGCATAAATTATTACTAACTGTGGTGAAAGGCTATTTGAAAAGCTGTTTTCTTTTATGGAGGAGACTTCTTTTATCTATAAATGATTCTGTTTGAAATCAAAGTCGATATTGTCTTATCTCTGTGACCCCAGGAAACTGAACTGTGATGACATATTTCCATTCTAAAGAGGGCAATGAGAAGATTCAGGCATAAGCTGAATAAACTCTACTAATCTATTCCTGTTCTTGGCTCAGATTCCCAGCCTTTGAAATACGAGGAGAATTACCATAGCATTAGGATGTGATGCGACACCATTGCATATTATCTGATGAGTGTGTTGTAACTGGCTGGCTTGGCTTTGGGTGGGGGAGTAGAGGTGGAGGTAATTTCTAAGATCCCTTCCAACTGAAGTGCATTACGCGTCCTTCATCCCACCGCCCTTTGGTAAGTGATGGGCTATATTGCCTTGTAATTTTTGCTGCTCTTTCAGCTGTCATCTGTTAAGTCGTGACTTCTCTCAAAGAAGCACTGTGCTTCTCACACCTGAAAGCATTGTAGCAATTTGATGAAGTATCAGCTTGAAGTAGCACTAACAAAATGTGTATCTATCAGAAGAGTATAGCTTTTATTCAGTAACAAATGGCATGGAAATTCATAAAGAGTTTCTATGCAGCAGCACATTTCTTCAGTCCTCATTTCATCTGATGTCTGTCTTCTACCGAGTGTTTTCAGCATAATAAAGTGGCCGCTGAAACACCAACTTGGCATTTAACATCAACATGCTATGTCGTACCATTTACCATTTTGTTATTTTCTTGAAGGATTTTTTCTTTCTTTATATTTTTTATTTTTGAGGAGCACAATGATTTCTGAAAAGAAATGCTTTAAGTAAGGCAGCACCGGACTGTGACTTCTAACAACTCAGGCAGTGGCGCCGAAGCCCATGCTGCAGGCCTCCGGGCTCCGAGCAGAGCTGACTCACAACCTTGGCTCTCTAATTCAGAAGGAAGCAGTAAGTACTCGGAGGAGACTGAATCACTTGCCCAGGCAGCACGTGCATCAGGTTGAGCAGTGAGACCAACTGGCTGCGAAGTGAAAAGCATGTGAAAATTATTCATCCTCATATGTTAGGTCTTAAAATAGTCTTCACTGCTGATCCATTTATAAGAAATGTGCAACCAGTTTTCTTTGTCTGTCTGGGTGAAAGTTCAAACAACCAAAAATCCTTGGTGGTAGGTGCACACAGGGAGTCTAAAATGTTGGGGCTGCCTTTGACTACACTCCCTTTTCTGCCAGAAATAATTTCTTTTTGTTTATTTGTTCAGTGCTGGGGATCGAACTCAGGGTCTTGTGCTTGTGAGGCAAGTGCTCTAACCACTGAGCTAAATCCCCAGCCCAGAAACAATTTCTTTAGTCATATGATTCTTGCCTAGGAAGTGCCTCCTGTGGCAGTCACTCCAAGACCCTTGTAACCTTTCACCTATTTTGTTGTCATGGCCCTTGAAGGGCACAAAGGGGTTAGGGTCCCTCAAGTATAAGTAACAGAAGACAATTCTGCATATTCAGATGGAATAACTGGAAGAACCCAGAATCAGCAAGATGATGGAAACTGGGCTCGCAAATAGGTAGGAACAGGACACCTCTGGAAGGACGGGGTACAGGAAGCACAGCACCTGCTTCACGGCAGACTGAATCTGGCGGGGTGGAGACGACTGTGGCATGGATGACAGCTCATCAGTTTTTCTGACTTAGCATCATCAGTTTAAAGAGTGGCCAGATCACACTCTTCGTCCATAAATGTATTCAGACAGGAAGAAGGAAAATCCGATCCCTTGGTTCGCTGGACTGCTGGAACCACTATTCCTTTAGGAACACATGTGATGGTATGGGGTACTTACCAAAAAGGAAACCAGAAGGCCATTAGGAAGAGGGCAAGGATATTGAGTGACAAATTTCCATAGGCATTTTTCTACCTTTAATACTTCTCCAATCCAGTTCAATTTAATTCTGCATTTATTAAGTATCAGATCAACTCTGAACAAGACATTGTGTTAGGTATGGGGCATTCTGGAAAAAAGGTGCTTCTACACTTTGCTGCCAGTCACGTCACAATTTGTGGGGCCACGATTTGTGGGGCCACAGAGGTGGAGGCGAAGTACTGCCACATCTAGAATGCACTGTGGTACTGCCTTTGGATTAGCTGATGCTTTCGGGAAGGCTGTGAACCACGTACAAATTTGACTTCTTCTGTACCTCCCATCTTTACCTCTCTCTGATATTTTTCCACCCTCTAAGGTTCACTACTCTTCCTGCCTTCTGTTTGTGAGCTTCCATGTACGTAGAAATAATGATATCATTAGACTGTCA
Organism: Hystrix cristata; assembly: GCA_004026905.1. Lineage (NCBI taxonomy): Eukaryota > Metazoa > Chordata > Mammalia > Rodentia > Hystricidae > Hystrix > Hystrix cristata. The sequence goes on along the minus strand of PVJO010011584.1, from coordinate 10,098 downwards.
TTCAAAGGATATCATTAAGATGTTATGTAAAAACAGGCATGAGGGATCTTATTGGAGGGCTGGACAGGTTTTAAATCGAGTGTGGCGATGGTTGCACA
>PVJO010011584.1:0-5000 GCA_004026905.1 Hystrix cristata | reverse complement strand
AAAAACACTTGAAATAAAAGGTAACCTGGTCTGAATCACTGACAAAATGATAGCTCATTTAGGTAGTGCTTCCTATGTGGGCTTTTAACAAGTGTTACTGGAAGAAAGATTTGTACCCTTTCCTGGTTGGAGGATTGGGAAGAGGATGTCCTGTGCTGAAAAAAAAAAAAAAAGATAAAGACTGTACTCCTAATAAATCATACTCTATACAATGGCAAAGGGCTCTGTGGAGTATTATTCACCTGAAAAATACAAAATACAAAATAAGGTGCCTATAGGCAATGAATAAATATCTGCTGAATGAATGAATAAATAAAACATCCAGCAGGATCTTTAAGAGTTATCTGGCTTTTTACATGGGCTAGTTTCTGAACCAAGGAAAGCTTGATGGGACACAATTGTAAGTGGTGTATATGGGGTGAAGGATAAGGAAAGAAGGATAAAGGAGAAAAATTAATACTGCTGTCAGTAATAGGATGGGTCTATCTTCTTTGTGAGTTAAAACTGAGTTAGGAGAACATTTCTCATCTTCACCATTGGTGTGAAGTGTTAGAATTTCTGAGAGTGAAGAAAAATAAGGATGGTGCGTCTTCAGTTCATCTCTTGAATGAGATCAAGTCAGGGAGCCTGCTGCAGGAATTGAGAGCTTCCAGGCCCAGCTCACACCATGAGGCCTGGAGTACCAAATGCCTCCGTGGTCTATTACCCTAGAGGCTACTGGGTCTCATTCTAGATGGACAACTCAGACCTAGGAAGTGTTCTGCTGCACACGAGTTAGAGCCTGTGAACAGAGAGTGGGCTTTCTTGAAAGCCATCAGAGGAGGGTAGGAGAGAAGGAAATTGTTCTAACAGATAGGAGGACATGGGAACCAAGTTAGGATCTGGGATTTTCTGGGATGGCCTCCACGAAGCATTTAACATTTTGGATATTCTTCTTTTGGATTTTATAAAAATTATATTTTGCAAGGTTTAAGAACTTTCTTTCTTCTCTGTTGACATTTTTCTTCATTATTCTAACCTTCCAGGAGATTCAGATATTCCCACTTCTCCTGCCATTTCAGGAGTTTAAGAGGATTAGGAAAGAATATAAAAGGGAATTTTTATTGGAGAGATTTTCCATATTTGTCTCGTTTTTTGTAAAGGAAGCAGAGCTCTACAAACACATCTTTGGTACCCATGGAGATCCTTGGAATGCCAAATACAGCTGAATCCCTGTGCCCAAACCCCACTTAGACTGGCTGCCATTATGATTAGAAGATGTTTTCAAAATGAATGTTTACACATGAAGTTCACCAAATTTTTGAACACTAACATTTTCATGATCTAATTCATAGCATAGCATGTGGAGAAAGCAGCCAATATGGTGAAAGCAACTGTGGCTCCTTCATGGACCGTGCTGGCTCGATAGTTTGTATTCCTACACGACCATTGTTATCCCAGACAATCTTGAATGACTCTTTGGACATAATTGCTTATTCAGTTGGATGAGAATTATCAACAACAGCACAACGATCAAACATTTGTCCTCCTTTAAAAAAGAAAATATTTTGGAAGATAGATTTTCTGGTATGTCTTTGTCTGATGGTCTTCGAACACAGCATGCAATCCTTGACTCTATGATCACTGTGGCTTACCTTAGATCATGGCAATTTGGAAAGGAGAAGCTGCCAGTCTAGAAAACTCTGCTGTCTCCTGGGACCCCCAACTGCCAGAAGCTTTAAAGTGCCATTCAGCAGGAAAACAGAAGCTAAGTCAGGCCTGGACACTGAAAGCTGTTTTTCAATCTGCAAAACCATTCTTCTGTAATTACTGAAGCCAGAAGTTCTTTAAATTGGAAAAAAAATTTTTTTTCTTGTTGTTAAACATAGTTTTTTATTCTTTCAGAACACATTACCCACTTTTCAATAGCTTAATTTGAATTAACTTTTTTTTAAAGGGATGACTTAACACCTCATTTTGCTTGTAATTATAAGGATCAGTGGTTGCCCCAGGCCCCTGTAAAGCCAGGGGTCCATTCACTGAGGAACAGAAAACAGAAAGCTAAGCTGCTTACCCTGGAGGCCTCCCACCCACAGGCTAGAGGTTCCAGAAAGGTTTTCTTCCTCTAATGAATATAATATTAAGATTAGGTGGGATCAAGAGGTTTTATTTTTGCATATACGTGTGTGTGTGTGTGTGTGTGTGTGTGTGTGTGTGTGACTTACATGGGCACGATGCATTGTTTGTGCTCACACATATGCTGACAGCATTTGTTTTATGCACCTGCTTCTTCTCCAGTTCCAGTTTGCTTCGATCTTTTGATTTTGCTTTAATGTGCAGGCGTTTGCTGAAGTGTAACCACTTAGAGAGCATCTGGGCTCACATGGGTTTTAAAACTGAATCCATATTTTAACAGTTTCTCACCTCTTGAGCTGGATTAAAAAAGAGAGAGAATACATCATTGTAACCAATACTAATAGTATTTTTTCACATTCCTAAGTGCTTACATTTGGTTCTTAGTTATAATTCTCAATTTGGAGTTGGTTCCCTGGTTTGTCTCAGATTCCCCTGGGCATTACCATGGTGCATATCATTTGCATAGCACTCATAAAGCCCTTTTCAATCATTAATTAATTCAGAGATATCCTTTCACCATCCCCTTTTAATGCATAAATAAGCACACTGGACCAGAGGTTAAATGACTATACCAGGACCATATGGGTGTTTCGCTAAATCCTTTTATTCATTTTTTTAATTTCTAGGAAGGAAGACACATTTTAACTCTAAGGCTTACCAGAATTCAGTACCATGCCAAAGGGTCAGTTAATGAGTCTGGCCGGTATGGGGAAATAATTGCTCTTTGTTCTATGAGCTTTTCAAGTAGAAATGAGAATGTTACGAGTTTTTAATATTATGACACCTTCTATTATCTCTAGGATCAAGCCAAGCCTTAGCAGAGGGAGGATGTATCCAATCTTTTCTTGAAGAGAAACTATTTTTTGATGTTTTCTGAAATCTAAGAATAATTGCCTTGGAATGCAATATTGCCCTGGATAGTATAAACCAAAGTCAGGGTAGTAAAGGCTTTGGGTCATGGTCTTCTTGCCAGGAGTCCTTTGCAAAGAAGGAAAATTAGGATAGCATCTGAACTGCTGATCATGCAGGTAGAAGTTTAAGATTGATAATATGCATCTTGTGTATTCCAGAATCCACTGGTAAAGTAGGGATGAAGAAATGGAGCCTGAGAAGGCATGACCAAATGCCCAAGGAAATTTTGCCTTTCTTGTTCCTTATCACACTTGGGATCTGTAGGGCTTTGTTAGCATCCAGTATACTACAGTACTAATAAAGATATGTTACCCTGAGCTCAGTACACTGATTGAGCTGGAAAGAGAAGGTGCTACTACGTAAAAAGAGCAAAGAAAAGGTGGAGACCAGAGATAAAATTGTGGAAATATGTACTCCAGGGGAAACAGACCTGGGAGAAGGAGTGAGCTCCTAGAGAGTAATAATCATTCTGAGATGGCTGCTAGGCTTCCTTTACCTAAATGCCCTGAAAGCAACTAAAGGGGATGTGACTTCAATTTCCTGGAGCTACTATAAAAATTGTCACAAAATTTGTGGCTTCACACATTAGAAATTTATTTTTTCACAGTTCTGGAGGCAAGAGATTCAAAGCTACATATTCACAAGATCGATTCCCTCTAAAGAGCAGAAGAATCCCTTCCATGCTTTTTCTGGCGGTGACCCACAACCAATGGGTGTTCCTGGTCCTGCAGCTGCACAACTCATCTCTGCCTTCATCTTCTAATTGCCACCTCCTCTCTGGGTCTCTGTCTATGTGTCTCAAATTTCCCTCTTCCTTCCCTTACAAGGACACCGGCCACTGAATTTAGAGAAACTCCTAAATCTGAGATGGTCTCATCTCTCTTAACCTTAATTACATCTTGCAGAGACCCTATTTCCAAAGACGATCTTGTTCACAGGTACTAGGGATTAGAATTTGGACTTATCTTTTTGAGACACAATTCTGTACGTTGCAGGTGCCATCTCTCAAACCATGGTCTGGGAAGAAGCTGTTTCAACCTCTAGACACCGTACACCTGAGTCTCTCCCGCAACCCCAGATAGACTGACAATGAGTGTTTCTGGAGGCAAAGTCAACAAACATTCCTTTATGCGTCTCTCTGATATTGTTCTATGCATTCAGTTCTCTGTCCAAGTAGAAAATTGCTTGGCAGCCCCCAAGAATCCCAACTACACACTTTTATCTTCAGAAAAGGGATCATTCTCTGGATGGCAGGGCCAACCTCACGCCATGCATATCAGCAGGTAGACTCCTCTCCTTCCTCGCTCTTTGTGCTGATCCTGGTCATGTTTCCTGGTGTTCTCATCTCTTTCATCTAGTCAGTCCCTGGGTGATGTTGATTCCTCAAGTTTATATTTCCTAATCCATTGTTTTCATTCTCATCAGTTCTTTTCTCTTCCAGGTTACCACCTCTGTTTCGTGAACTATTAACATTAGTGGCTTATTTGGTTTGCTTTCCTCCAGTCAAGACTTCTTTCCAATCCACTTGCCACTCTACCAGAACACTGATGCTGCTATGAATTTGGGGGCACTCTTGTGCTTTAAATCTTTCACTGTCCTTCTTTATCACATCCAGCTCTTTAGTAGGCCCCAAAGCCCTTTATAGTCCAGCCCCAATAGACCCTATTGTCAGTGGTGCAGACATGATCTCTGCTAAGAGGATCTCTGGGTCCCACAACCCTGAGGTTGGTGCTCCAGCACTTAATAGAAAACACCTTCACCCAATCTGCACATACCAAATCCACATACCCAGATGCTGCCCACCAATAGGCTATACTCAAGGGATTTTACTTTTTAAAAACTGACCAGAGCTATTTTATGGTCTGTTGGCTTAAAAAGAAAATTTACCTTGTTTCTTATTTCCCTGAAATCACCTCTCCAGAGCCTAGACTCCAGGTTGTTTGGATTTCCTGCTTGACAGCAAAACTTTCCCC
>PVJO010011583.1:0-59025 GCA_004026905.1 Hystrix cristata | reverse complement strand
CAGCCTTTTGAGTTCGGCATCTTTCACAGCATGTTTTTGAGATTCAGCTCTGTTATGCTAGGAACTTCATTTTATTTATTTATCTATTCACCAGTGATGGACATTTGGGTTGTTTGTAGCTTGGGTGTATTATGAATACCATTGCTAAGAACATGTATATGCAAGTCTTATCATGGACACATTTCCATTTTGGGGGGGGGCAGATACCTAAAAGTGAAACCATCAGGCCATAGGGTAAGGTATATGCTTCACTGTATAAAAAACTGCTAGAACTGTTTTAAAAGAAGTAATTCCATTTTACACTATCATCAGCAATATAAGAGTTCCAGTTACTCCACATCTTCACCAATGCTTGCTAGATACTGAAATAAACTTTAGTCTTTTGAGTGGGTGTTCAGTGATTTTTACTCATAGTTAGTTCCCTGACGATTAATGATGTTGAGTATTTTTGTGTCTTCTATTGGTCATTCATACATCTTTTGTGAAGCATTTCAATATTTTGTGCATTTTCAAATTGAGTTATTTTTTATTATTAAATTGTACATACCCTGGATACCAGTCCCTTGCCAGATATTTGTTTGGCAAAAATGTTCTCATCTGTTCTTTGCTTATTGATATTTTTTTTTTTAAATATATTCCATATTAAAACACAGGATAGAAAAGGATGTATGAGTAAAACTATATGGGTGGGAGACAATTAGTACAAACTGCATCTGACAAAAAAATTGATATGTAGAATATATAAAGAACTCTCAAACTCCATAATAGTTTTCTTGATGTCTTGGGAAGATACTTTAAATTTTGATGAAGCCTAATCTAGTCTTTTTTTTTCTTATTTGGGTATTATTGCTTTCTGTGATCAGTTTAAGAAATCTTTGTTTATCTCTGTTATTGTTTGTGTCTAGATGTTCCCCCAAAGCCTCATGTGGTAAGAGATAGCTGGATCTAGAGTGTGTGGTTACTAAATTAATCCACTGATCGGTTTGACATGGTTCTGCTGGGATCAAGGATGTGAGACTGAGATTGGGGGTGGGAGTGCGGGCCGCCCTGGAGACAGGTAGCCTAGATAAAAGATACAAGAAGAGGCTAATTAGCTGCTTGTTTGCATTGCTTATTTGCATACATTCCTTGGATTCCTCATTTTTACTTTGCTGGCGGTCGGCTGCCAGTCTGCGATGCCGGGCCCACCCTGCCTCTGCCATGCCACCCCGCCTCGGACCCAGCGGACTATAGACTGAAACCTCTGCAGACTGTGAGCTAATAAACCTTTCTTCCCCTAACTTTGGGTGTCGGGTATTCTGTCCCAACAATGAAAGAAATGTAACTAAAACAATCTCCATGTCATATTTTTCTGTTTTTCTCTAAAAGCTTCATGATTTCAGATTTTATGTTTGGGCTTGTGAATATCTGAAATTAATTTTTGTGTATGGTTTAAGGTAAGAGGTGGTTCATTTTTTTCATACAGATATCCAAATATTCTCGTAACATTTATTGGAAAGACTTCCATTTCCCCACTAGATTACTCCAGTTTCTGACATTTTGATTGTTAGCTCTTTTATTTAGAAAAGCACATATGTAAGTTTATTCAATTTTTATAGCTGGGACACTCAGTCTTAATTAGTCCCTATAGTCTAGCAAACATATCAAGAAACACATTACTGCCAGCATCCCAGAAGCCCCTTTGTGATTAAGCCTCTCCTTCCATGGCAGCAGTAACCACCATCCCGGTGAGTTAGCACAGATCAGTTTTACAAGTTTTTGTACTTTAAATAAACATCATCAGAAATCGTGTATACTTGTGTGTTTGAGTTTTTTCAATACTATATTTATACAAGTTGTCCATGTTATACATAGCAATAGTTCATATATGATTGCTGCTGCATATTATTTCATTAAGTGAATTTTTGAATATACTACATGAAATGGACATTTGGATTGTTTCCAGCATTTGACTATCAGGAATGGTGATGTTATGCACATGTCTTCCGGTGCACAAATGTACGTATTTCTGATGGATGTATATCTCGGAGTAGAAGTAATTGGTCATAAGGCATACATATTTTTGCATTTTAGTAGATGCTGCCAGTTTTCTAAAGTTATTATTTCCATATGTTCTCTTACTAGGCCATATAAATATTTCCTCAAAACTCTCACAGCACTTTGCAGTCAATTATAATAATAATATTCTACTTACTGGATATATATTTTCACTTATTATTGGGTTAGACTATTTGTTATAGCTACTCTAGCTTTGTGCAATGGTGCCTATCTCTGTAATTATCTCTTACGAGGCTGGAAGCACTTCAAAGGACTGAAACTCTATCTAATTCTGTTCTAATTCTAATCTTTTATTCACTATTCCTATACTTACAAAGTGACAAGCACATAATAAGCACGATTTGTTGAGTGAAATGACTGTTGTTGAATAGATCCCATATGTCTTTTTGAATCTTCACAGGGCCTCCACGAACAGTTGATACTGTCTAACGAATGCTAAAGTAGACTTTGTGCAGAGAGGGTTCAATCAAGTCACTAAAGACTCTTCCACAACCTTGAGGCCCAGAACTCCACCTTGGATTCAATTTTTCTAGGATGGAAGGACAAGGACTATTTTTCTTAGGTCCCTGTCATGCTCCTAGAATGTCAACTCCACGGGGGTAGGGATTTTTATCCCCAGTAACTAGAAAAGTGCCTAATACAAAGTAGATGTTTAATGATTGCTGGTCAAGTGAATAATAAAGTTTACTTGACAAGGTACTCCAAGATCAGCCCTTTATCTTATCCTTCCCCAGTGTTTAAAATGCTCTATTAGTGTGATTACTTCTTTTAAGTAATATTCTTTCAGAATACCAGTCCCCAAAGAGGAGTAACTCACTCAGCCTTTCACATGTGTGCTGTGATTGGTTCTCCACAAAGCAAATTTGTATCCAGGGTCTGTTTCAAGCTACATAGCGATGTTCTGAAGAAGGTGAGTAAGCACTTATGCTCATTTTGCAGAGGGGCAGTTGGGGCTAAAAGAAATGAAATTGTTTTTTGTTCAAAGTTACTCAGCTAGTAAATGGAAAAGCCTAGTCTTGAACCCAGGTTTTCTTGTCTCCATTCAGAATTTTTTCTACTACAAGTAAACATATTAGAAAGGCAATGATGGGGTACACTTGAGGGCCCTGGGGATGGGGATTGAGTGAAGAACAAAAGAGAAATTTAAAAACAGGGAGATAGATGCCAAAAGGAGAGGTGGAGCAGATACTTGAAAATGGATCTGGTACCGTGGTCATTGGCCCCTTTCCCTGGCCATTGCCTCATGAGCCACAGTTTCATCAGGAGGGCCAAATCTGGTATGCAAATCAGTAAAATTCCCTCAGGGTGAACATTTACCTGGCCGAGAGAGGTCTAATACAAGGGGTATTGAGAAAGAGGCACTGTTTCAGGCCTTTTTTTCCATGAAGATGATTTAGTTTCAGAGGCTTGTGGATTTTTGTTTGGTGGGTAAGGGTCAGGGGTGGTAGAAAAAATAGTCCTCAGAGCCCTCTAAAAGCAACCAACCTACAATAAAATCCGGTATCTAGATTTCTAGGAAAGAGGCGTATGGGTGAAGAGTGGGAGTGGGTCCTCAGCATCTCACCCAACTAGAGAAAGCCAACTAGAACTAGCAGAATCGGATAATATTAAGCAGTAATGGAGCCTAGTTCCCATGTTTCCCTCTTGAAGTGCCTTAAGAAGTCTGAGCAGAAAAGGGTTGAGGGGAGCTGCATCCCAGATGTCAGTACTGTTGAGAGTACATTCAATTTGTCCTTTCCCTTTTGGATAGCGGGTTCTGTGTTTATATACGAGATGAGGGATGAGGAAAAAGGAAGGACATTAGTGACAACTACTAACTAAGAAAAAACTGCAAAGGACTCCATGGCCACGGCCTCTGGCGGGGAGTTGGTTACCAACCCCAGATTTTGAAGGGTGCTTAATATCTATCAGTTCCTGTGGTTGGGAGGAAAAAAACATTGAGCCTTTGGATTGGGGCTACTGAATTTGTGCTGAGAAAGGCTTGTTTCCAGCTCCTCCCTTCCCCAAATACCTTTAAGAAGCTCTAATAGCTGGACATGGTGGCACACGCCTGTAATCCCAGCACTGGGGAGACTGAGGCAGGAGGATCACCATGAGTTCTAGGCTAGTCTGGGCTACATGAAGAGACCCTGTCTTGGAAAAACAAAAACAAAAACAAAAACAAAAACAAAAACAAAAACAAAAACAAAAACCCAGCCCTTCCCCTGCAGAAAACCAAACCAAAACCAAAACCCCAAAAAACAAAAACGACAAAAAAAAAAGAAACTCTAAAAGCACTCTAATCAGATGTCTACTGGCCTGTTTCACGCTTGGATTTTGAGCTACTTTCTATGTTCCTACACACATGATAGACGCTCTGCAAGTTCATGTTGAGTGTAAAATGCCAAACTCTCTCATCCCCACCCCCTGGCTAACATTCTAAAACTCTATATCACAAAAGCAGATTTTGAGCATTCTCCTGGCCTGAGAGGTAACTTGATGACTAAGTTCAGGTGACATGAAAAGCTCCCTACTTTTCTTTAGTCCACTTCAGGCTCCAGGGCAGTTAATAAGAAGAAAGTTGGAAGCTGCTGTTCAAAATTTTAGGGATATGAGGAGAGGAATAGTCTCCAGAGCCCAGCTGCCCCCTGGTGGCCATAAGCATCAATAGGTACGGATGAAGTGTTCGTTCATTTTGGCCCAGGTTGGCATACTTTCAAGGCAGCCAGTTCAAGAGTGTGGTATTTTCAACAAACCTCAAAGACTGTGGATTGGGGTGGGGGAAGCGAAGGAACCTAAGAGCCCTTTAGAGCTTTGGCCTCTGCACCTGAACAGACCATATACTTTCCTCAGCTCAAGAGCAGCCTATAGAAAAGAGAACAATAAGGTGCGGAGCTTCCTCAAAATTCAGACCAGTTTTCTCAACTCACAAGTTCTCTCAAGAAAGGACTGCTGGCAGTCCACTAATTTCTTCTTCCTATCTGGGCCTGCAGTCTCACAAGCACTTTCCCAAACGATGGACTACTTGATATTTCAGCAGCGCTGAAAGGGGCCTGGGAATGCTTCAACACCTCATCCCACAATTTCCGTCAGTACTCTCACATCCAGAATATTGGCAGTTAGTATTTCCTTAAATTTTCAAATATGCTTTGCAAATACCTTGAAGAAGAGTTCCCTGGACTCTCCTCTTCCAACAAGTGCCCTCAGACACCACTGATTACCTGGAAATTCTGGAGCCACTTCAGCCTTCGGGTTGCATGTAGCACTCATAACCATCTGTTTCAGCTAGTATAGTACTTTAAAGACTAAAGGACGTTAATTACTAATGATAATGAAGTAAATATATATTCCTTCAGAAAAGCAACAAATAAGCTAGAAAAACTATTGAAATTGGCTTTGGAAGAACTCCAGAATCTGCTAAAAAACTTACGACACTCAAGGGAAGTCTTAGTGAAGAAAGAAAATTCTACTTTGCAGTAAGAAAATGCTGTGCTGCTTTAAATCACCTGCTCCATACCCCATGCCCCAGATCAATGGTGGTTGTGAGAACAGCAGCTGGCATTCTTGGTAAAGTCGCTAGTGCCAGAGGACACAGTACAGACCTGACTTATAAAGAACTGTGGTATGGGCTTCAACCTGTCTGGATGCTCTCGAGAACTGGCACAAAGGATTTTCATTGTTTTCCCTGACTAAGAGCATTCACAGGGCTTGAGTGACTACCAGGGAGGGTATTGGTGAACATATTTAAAGGCACACATAGTGGCTGCAGCAGCCTACAGTGAGGGACAACACTTTAGATAAGCAACAGGCAGGCCTAGAGACCTGGAAGATGAGGTTAGGTCCTCAAAAGGTGCATGTGGAAAGGATTTTTTAAAGTTCTTATGTATACCAGGGAATCAATATAGTCATCCACATTCCCAAGACAGGACACATTTTCTTGAAAAAGCCTGAGAAGATCCTTTCACCTCTGGTTGGCCTTCAGGTTCTACATATATAAGGAAATGAAAGCGAAGGCAGTGTTATCAACAACCTGTCTGTAATGGGTGACTGATTGTGTCAATCTGAGTAAGTAACGCCCAACTAAATTGGCTCAGCATACTTCTGGGCACGGAAGACTCACCCTAGGGAGGATTATTGCCAGAATGGTATAAAAGGGAAATGGAGAAGGAAGGGTTATTTCTATTTTCTTTGGAGCAGCTCCAGCCTTCACTTTCACCTTGGACACTGTCCACTGGCTTCCAGGGCAGACTCTTCAGTCTCCAGCACTGACCCTTCAGTCACGTCCTGATACGGACCCATACGGGACCCTACACTGAGCCCTGGCCCTGACAGATTCACTTTTGAATTCTACAAGAACTTTAGAGAAGATATAATTCTAGTATTCTTCAAATGCTTTAATAAAATTGAAAGGGAAGCAGTACTCCTAAAGTGCTTCTTGGAAGCAAGCATTACTCTGATTCCAAAATCAGAAAAGGACCCAAACAAAAAAGAGAGCTACAGGTCAGTTTCCTTAATGAACACAGATGCAAAAATCTTCAATAAGATATTGGCAAACAGAATGCAGCAAATCATCAAAAAGATCACACAGCATGATCTAGTAGGATTCATTCCAGGGATGCGGGGATGGTTCAACACATGCCAATCAATTAATGTAATACATCACATGAACAGAAGCAAGGACAAAACACACATGACCATCTTAATAGACAAAGAAGAAGGATTTGACAAAATCCAACATCCGTTCATGATAAAAAACACTGAAGAAACGAGGAATAGAAGGTGTATTAGTTACTTTTCTAGAGTCAATTGTTTGCAAGGGAGCAGATTTAATATAGGACATTCACAAATTATAATATTCACACACACAAGGCAAATGCAGGAAGAGTGCAGAAGGTCTATCCATGCACTGGAGACCTGACAGATCCAATCAAGGGCTGGGAGCCCATGGCAATGCCCCATGTACATCTGTGTCTGCCCTAAAAGGCTGAAGAAATCTATACGGGAGCCAGGGTATGGTACTCACAGTGGAGATGAAGACCAGAGCTCCCCAAAGTGGAGAGCAGGCATTCCTGTTGACAGCAAGACCCCGAGCTCCTCCTGGATGAGAACAGCTGAGTTCATTCAGGGAAAACAGCGGCAACAGAGCTTCTGAAAAACAGCCACCACCTGTCTTCTGCTCCCGTTCTCCTTCATGTTGTGCTGGCAATAATCTTCAGATGGATCCTCTACACCCAGAACTGCACCAACTCAGTCCCACTGGGCGTTCATTCCTGCTCAAGTTGACCACAATAAGTCCACCACAATCCACCCCCGGACAACTTGATAACCAGACACATTTCTTTAAACCATAGTCTCCAGTGGCAGATTTGTGAGCGTTAACCTATCTTGGTCTATTCAGATTTATATTAATGATACAATTCTTATTGGCACTCATTCCCACACCAGAAACAAATACTCAAAGGAGTCTCAACACTGATTACAAACAGGTGTCCAAAATTACAACTCTACATACAACTATACAACAACTTCATTCTTTCTCTTGTTCTAAAACAATAATTTGTTTAAAAAGTACAATACACCGATACAGTGCATCCACATTAAAAACATGGCTTCAAATTTTAAAACTCCTTTGGTTTCTATTAACTTTAACAACAGAGCAGGGGATCATTAAGAGACTCCCCAAAGGATCTCTTGCACCCCAAATACACTCTTCCCTTCTGGTAAAAGGTCTCAGGTCATTTTTCCATTGTCCTGTTTCTTCTCCACAACCACAGTCTCCTCTGCTCATCCTTGCACTCCACAGCTCCCTTTGGCCAAATGCTTGGAGTCACCCTGCTGGCCCTCTGCTCTCTATTTCCAACATAGATCCGGCCGAAAGGCCTCAACATTCTGCTGTCTCAATTCCAGACTGCACTCCAATTTTTTTTTTTGCCACCCAGGCAGTATCTCCAAACACAAGCAAAATGCAGACCAGCCTCTGCCAAAGCTCACATTTAACCGCCTGGGATCCAGCAGCCGATGCAGTCCTTCGCAGAGGCCTCCCAAGCCTCATCCTGACCGGCAGCATTTCCATCAGTTACTCTGATTTTCCACGCTCTGACTAGAGTCTCCCATATAAATTTAGAGCATTCCAGGGCTACCTCTTTGCCTGGTCTCTCAAAACCTTTCCAAATTAATTCTAAAGCTTCTTAAGCCACATGGCCAGGCAATGTCACAGCAAGGACCCCACTTCTCCAGTACCAATTTCTGTATAGTTACTTTTCTAGAGTCAACGGTTTTCAAGAGAGCAGATTTAATACAGGACATCCACAAATTACAATATTCACATGCACAAATCAAATGCAGGAAGAGTGTAGAACATTTATCTATGCACTGGAGACCTGAAAGATCCAATCAAGGGCTGGGAGCCCACAACAATGTCCCATGTACATCTGTGTCTGGCCTAAAATGCTGAAGAAATCTATACTGGGGCCAGAGTATAGTACTCACAGCGGAGATGAAGACCAGAGCTTCCCTGAAGCAAACTCCCCTGTAGCCATTGCCGATGACAGCAAGGCCCCGAGCTACTCTTGCGATGAGAACAGCTGAGTTCATTCAGGGAAAACAGCCACAACAGAGCTCCTCCTGGGAAACAGCCTGCTGTCTATCTTCTGCTCCCGTTCTCCTTTATGTTGTGTCAGCAATAATCTTCAGGTGGATCTTCTACACCCAGTACCACACAAACTCAGTCCAGCTGGGTATTCCTGCTCAAGTTGACCACAATAATAAGTCCACCACAGAAGGTCTTTCTCTCAATCTGATAAGCACCATTTATGACAAACCAACTGCCAGCATCATACTAAATGGAGAGAAGCTGAAAGCTTTCTTCCCTTTAAAATCAGGAATAAGACAAGGATGCCTGCTATCACCGCTTCTGTTTAATATAGCTCTTGAAACATTGGCTAGAGCAATAAAACGAGAAAGAAATAAAGGGGATATGGATAGGGAAGGAAGAAGTTAAATTATCTTTATTTGCTGATGACATGACCTTCTACATAGAAGACCCCAAAAATTCCACCAAAAGACTCCTAGAACTAATATCCAAATTTGTCAGTATAGCAGGATACAAAGGCAACACTCAAAACTCAGTAGCATTCCTGTACACCAATAACAAACTCACTGAGAGGGAAACAATACCATTTACATTATTACCGAAGCAAAATGAAATACTCAAAAATTAAGCTAACCAAAGAATTGGAAGACCTCTACAATGAAAATGATAGTACTCTGAAAAAGGAGATTGAAGAGGATATCAGAAAATGGAAAGATATCCTCTCTTTCTGGACAGGCAGAACAAATATAGTCAAAATGGTCATACTTCCAAAACTATTATAAAAATTTAATGCAATGCCAATCAAAATACCAATAATATTCCTTACAGAACTGGAGAAAGCAATCCTGAAATTCATATGGAACCAGAAGAGACCTAGAATAGCAAAAACAATACTAGCTAACAGAGTGAGGTAGGGGACATTACAATCTCTGACTTCAATTTATTTTACAAAGCTACAAAGTTAAAAACATCATGGTATTGACGAAAAAATAGGCTTATGGATCATGGAACAGAACGGAAGGTACAGAAACAACTCCAGGCACACTCAACTATATTGTTTTTGATAAAGGGGCCAAATCCTAATCCCATTGCTAGAGGAAAAATAGCCTCTTTAACAAATGCTGCTGAGAAAACTGGCTAACCACATGCCAAAGGTTGATCCTGCATCCACATCTCTCACCATGCACTAAATTAAAATCAAAGTTGGTCAAAGATCTAAAAATTAGAACAGAAACACTGAATTGTCTGGAAGACAAAATAGGTAAAACTCTTGAAGACATAGGTGTAGGCAAAGACTTTCTGAACAAAACCTTGGTTGCACAAGAAATAATACCAAGAATCAACAAATGGGATAACATCAAATTAAAAAGCTTCTGTACAGCAAAGGAAACCACTAACAGAGTGAAGAGACAACCTAAAGAATGAGAAAAATGTTTCTGCAAGCTACTCAAAGGACTAATATCTAGAATGTATAAAGAGAACTAAAAAATGACTCCCCCCAAATTTAAAGACCCAATTAAAAATGCGTATCTGAAATGAATAGACACTTCTCAGATGAAGAAATAGAAACAGCCAACAAATACAAGAAAAAATGTTCATGAAATGCAAATTAAAACAATACTGAGATTCCATCTCACTCCACAGAAAATGGTTACCATCGAGAAATCAACCGATAACAAATGCTACAAATGCTGGTGAGCCAGTGGGGAGAAGAGAACACTTCTCCATTGTTGGTGGGACTATAAGCTGATACAACCACTACGGAAATCAGTATGGAGATTCCTTAAAAGCTAAAAGTAGAAATTCCATTTGACCCAGCTATTCTCCTTCTAGGTATCTTCTCAG
Organism: Hystrix cristata; assembly: GCA_004026905.1. Classification (NCBI taxonomy): domain Eukaryota; kingdom Metazoa; phylum Chordata; class Mammalia; order Rodentia; family Hystricidae; genus Hystrix; species Hystrix cristata. The sequence continues at coordinate 48,551 of PVJO010011583.1, read as the reverse complement.
AACAGTTAAAGACATCATACCACAGTGATGTATGCATACCTGTTATGGTTTGTGTCTAGATGTCCCCCCAAAGCCTCCTGTGGTAAGAGGTGGCTGATCTAGAGTGCGTGATGCTGGGATTAAGGGAGTGTGATTTCTAAATCAATCCACTGATTGGTTTAGCACCGCTTTAATCCTGGCAGCCTGGATAAGATATAAGGCACAGGAAGAAGCTGCTTACCTCCTTGCTTACCCCTTGCTTGCCTTGCTGCCTCCTGCCTGTCTGCCACACCACCCTGCCTCGGATCCAGCCGATTTTGGACTGAAACCTCTATGAACTATAGGCCAAATAAACTTTTCTTTCCCTAACGTTGGGTGTTGGGTATTTTATCTCAGCAATGAGAGAAAAGTAACTAAGACAATACCCATGTTTATAGCAGCACAATTCATAATAGCTAAATTTGGGGAACAGCCTATAGGTCTATCAATAGATGAACAAATTTTAAAATGTGATATTTATACACAATGGTGTACTACTCTGCCGGAATAAAGGATAAACTTGAGTCATTTGTAGGAAATGGATGTGCCTTGAGACCATGATGTTAAGTGAAGTAACTCAGACACATAAGTTTAAATATTACATAGTTTCTGTTATGTGAAAAATTATATATATATATGTATGTATATATAATGAAATAAAAGACAGTGGGGGAAAAAGTAAAAGAAAAAAAAGTATCATAGCCCAGTACGGACAATGTATTTAAAAGTGTACCTTGACTTAGTACAATTGTCTTACATGTTTTAGATGTTTGGCCTATTAGTCTGGTTTTCAATCTGTATATATGATAGTTAACTTTATAAGGTCTTATAAGATAAATAAATGAATCCGATGCCAGAAAAATAAAATAGGAGCAGAAGGAGTGGGGAAATAGAAGGGAACTGAAATGTGTTATGTACATGTACTAATCTCCCATAGTGAATGTAATCATTGTATATTGCAAAATGTACTAATAAGAGTCAAAAGAAAAAGAAAATATTTCCTGTTTCCATTCCAGCATATAAAGAGCTTGGAAGTTGTCATTCCACTTTGATTAAAAAGCTGAAAAAACTAAAATGAAGAACTCCTCTGAGATCCATCAGAGAATTGATATCACAGGACAAAATGCTGCACCCAGAATTGGAATGAGGCAGACAGATATTGAGAGTTAGGGAATGTAAGAATAATGAAGATATGTTACATACATGTACCAATTCCCTATGAAGAATGCAATCATGTATCGCCAACATGTACTGATAAAAATTTTAAATAGTTAAAAAGTTATTACCATTCACTAGAACAAGTATACCCTCAAGTATAAAACTCCATTAGAACCAATACTGGTGTAGGAAAACCAAAACTAATGGATGAATTACTGGAGGTTTGATGTAGAAAAGTCTGAGAGCTAAAAACTCCAAAGGGGCTGAGCTTGAGGTGGGGGACTACCCTTTCCTTAGTCTTACCTCAAAGAATATTTCCAGGTTCTCAGAATGAATATTGGAGAAAGATCCCCTTGTACTTTCAATCAAAAGGGAAAAGTAGCCATTTGAAAATATGCCCAGAAGAGAGGAGAACTAGAAAGGGGGAAGGGGGAAATGTAGGAAGGGAAAAAGGAAAGAAAGGGGAAAGGGAAAACGTGGAAAAATATAAATAAACCTGCTGTAAATAGGGAAGGAGGGAGCAGAAGGGAGGGGTGATGAAGAGGGGGAAAACCAAGATACATCATGTACAGGTACAAAATAACCATGATGAATGTGATCATTATGTATACAGTGTACCAATATATGTTCTTGGTAAAAAATAAAAAATAATTATGCCCAGAGCATTCTGTTCTTCATAACAAGGTCTAAATTCAAGAGAAATTATTTTACCAGTCTAATCTACTGAAGTTTTCTAAGAACCTAAATGACCTGGGGGAATATCCAACACCAGCCCCCTCTGGTCTTTCTGACCCACAAAATAGGAGAAAGAAATATCTGAGAAACACTTGGAAATGTCACAGTTTGGGGCCAAGGTTCACTAAAACTTTGAAACCTAATCAGAATGATGCCCCTTTTCCCACACTTCACCATGCTATTCTAAAGGCCCATTTACCTTTTCAACAGTACCTGTGCAGTTTTAAAGAAAAAATTATGGTCATATGAAATGGCAAAACATGTCCCAATTAAAAATTTTTTAATACTCCAAATTGAAGAGACATAGCAAACATGAAAATCAGACTCAAATATGGTAGGGATGTCGGAATTATCAGACTCAATTTAAAATAAGTATAATAAATATGCTAAAGGATCTAATGGAAAAAGCAAACATGCCAAAGCCAGTGGATAATTCAAGTAAAGAGATAGAAAACCTAAGAAAAAATTTTAAATGCTAGAAAAAGTGCTGTAATAGACAATTGATGGACTCAGTAGCAGACAGGTGATGGCTGAGGAGAGACAGGGAGCTTCAGGATATGTCAATAAAGATTTCCCAAGCTGAAAACCAAAGATAAAAAATACCAGGAAAAAAATCACAGAACAGACTATCCAAGAACTGTGGGACAACTATGAAAGGTGTACATATGCATAACAGTAACACCAGAAGGAGAAGTAAAACAGAAAGGAACAGGAGAAATAGCTGAAGCAATAATCACTGAAAAATTCTCCAAATTAATGAGAGACAACAAATCACAGATCCAAGAAGCTCAGAGAATAACAAGCCAGATAAATGCAAAAAAATACACATAAGCACGTAATATGCAAATATAAAGAACATGTCTTCAAAGAATCTTTGTTTTTATTTCCGCAGTGCTGGTGATCAAACCCCAGACCTGTGTATCCTGGGCAAGCTCTCTCCACTGAGCTACACTCCCAGCCCTTGAAAGAATCTTTACCTACAGAGGAGCAGGGATAAGAATTATGTCAGACTTATTTTCAGAAACTGTATAAGTAGAAAAGAGTGGGATGAAATATTTAAAGTGTTGAGCTAAAACAAAAACCAACTTCAAATACTGTATCCAGTGAGATTATTCAGAAAATGGATGCACTTTGAGACCATAATGTTCAATAAAACAAATCAGACATGCAAGGTTATATGTCCCATGGTTTTTCTTATATGAGAAACCCCAAGTATAAATAAAGAACAAAATAAAGGATACATAATAGAAAATAGGGAGATCTTTTTCAAATGGGAAGGGGACAAAGAGATGGAGGGAGAGGGAGGGAAGAGAAGGGAAAAAAGAATTAAGATGTGTTATGTACTTCTACCAACTCCCCAGAGAAATGTAATCATTATGCACTGCAAACATGTACTAATAAAAAATAAAAATTGGAAAAAAGAAATAAAAGTTTAAAGAAACAAAGACAAAAAGAAATGAAGCATTTCCCAGATAAAAAGAAATTTAGGGAATTTGTTGCCAGTAGACTTTCCTTGGAAGAAATGTAGAAGTTCTTCAGAAAGAAGGAAAAGAGTATAGGTCAGAAACTTGAATCTTCATAAACAAAGGAAAAGCACCAGGAAGAAAATAATAGAAGTTCAAATGGAAGATTATTTTTCTTAATCTAATATAAAACTTTGTTCAAAATAAAAAACCAAAAATGTAGTCAGTGTTTATATCTCATGTGTAAGTGAAATAAATGATAGCAATAGTACAAGGCACAGAAGGAAGAAATTAAGAACTGTTTTTAATAGAGTTCTTAAATTAGCCATGAAGTAGTGGAATATAATTTAAAGATGGACTTGGATTAATCATAAATTTATATTACAAACTCCCGGGTAACCATTAAAATGTAAAAAATAAATGCAATTGTAAGGCTAAGAAAGGAGTAAAAACAGAAAACAGCTGGGCCTAGTAGTGCATGCCTGCAATCACAGCTATCTGGGAGACTGAGGGGGAGAACAGAAAGTTTGAAGCCAGCCTGGCAACTTATTGAGACCTTGTTTCAAAATAAAAATAAAAAGGACTGCCGGGGATTTAGCTCAGTGGTTAGAGTGCTCGCCTAGCAAGCGCAAGGACCTGAGTTTCATCCCAGCACCAAAAAAAAAAATAAAAATAAAATAAAATAAATAATAAAAAGGACTGAGAACTTAGCTCAGTGGTAGAACACCCCTGGGTTTGATCCCCAATGCTGAAAGGAATAAATAAAAACAGAATAATAAAATGCTCAGTTGAAATCACAAAAGACAGGAAAATTGTAGAAGACAAAAATAGAAACAAAGAATGAGGGTAAAAATAGGAAAAAGAAGCAAATATCACCACTACTAATTTAAAGATATTAATAATTACTTCCATCATCACAATGATGTCCTAGAAACACCACTTAAAAGACAGAGACTGTCAGCATGAATAAAGAACAAGATAAAAGTGTATGTTGTCTGCAAGAAATTCACTCTAAGTAGAAGACATAGATAAAAGTAAGGGTATAGAAATATATATGCCTCGTTAAAACTGATCAAAAGAAATCTGAAGTAGCTATATTAATTTTATACACAGCAGACTTCAAAGCAAAGGACATAGGGCTGGGAGAGTAGTAGCTCAGGTGCAGAGTACTTGCCTAGCATATTGTAAGGACCTGGATTTGATCCCCAGCAATAAAAAACAACATTATCAAAACCTACAGAATATACAGCACCAAGAGCTAACCTCAATATAAACTATGGATTTTGAGCAAAAATGGTGCATCCAGGTTGCTTAATCAATTGCAACACAAGTACCACTCTGGTGTGAAATGTTGATGGTAGCTATGCATGTATATGTTGATGGTGGCTATTCATGTATATGGGAAAGAAATATAAAGAAGTGCTTTCCAATCAGTTTTTCTATGAATCAAAGGCTGCTCTAAAAAAGTAAACCCTATTTTTTAAAACTAAAGAAACCAGCTTGGTTGAAGCTTCTGCTACCACTAGTTCTTGACATGTGATCCATATGTGCACAGCTATGAGCTGACATGATAACTCTAATTTGCCTCTAATAATGTTTGTCATTCATTGGTCCCTTTTTATAGCTAGACACTGCTTGCTATGTATTTTATCTAAAGTGCCTTATTTAGTCTTTCCAAGAGCCTGATAAATTAAACTGTGTAATTGTTTCCACTTTATAGATGATGAAACTAATTCCTTAAACTGTCCAGGCTCACACCCTGAATAACAAATAGACCTGGAATTTGAACCCAGATTTGACAACTATATCCTTATCCTTATCCACTGTGTGACAAGAGCTTCTTTGAATTTTGCTCTGTTCCATATTTCTTTATCAAAGACAATTTGACAGATGGAAGATGGCCTGGACTCTACTTCAGAAAAGCAAGGAATCTGAGTCTCCCCACACACACTTTAAAAAAATTAATGGTTATGGTACATGCACATAATGTATTATCTTAGTTACTTTTCTTGCTGAGACAAAATACCTAACACCCAAAGTTGAAGGAGGAAAGGTTTATTATAGCTCACAGTTTGTAGAGGTTTCATTTCTTAGTTGGCTGGCTCCAAGGCAGGTTGGCAGTTAGAGGAGAGACAGTTCATGACAGGCAGAGGGCAGCAAGGCAGCAAGCAGCAAGTGACCACAGAAGCTCTCGTTATGTCCCTTTCTTTCTTTCTTTCTTTCTTTCTTTCTTTCTTTCTTTTTTTGTGCTGGGGATCGAACTCAGGGCCTTGTGCTTGCTAGGTGAGCACTCTAACCACAGACCTAAATTTCCAGACCCTGTCCCTTACATGCTATCTGAGCTACAAGCCATTAGGGCAGGTGGCACTCACACCCAGGGTGGGCCTTCCCATTATTCACATCCAGAACTATGCCAAACCAATCAGTGGACTAATTAGTAATCACACAGCCTTGATCCCAGCATCGCACACTTAATCCCAGGATCGCATTCTAGATCACGCCACCTCTGAAAAGCCCCACATATGACTGCAGGAGGCTTTGGGGGACCATCGACGACACAAGTCACAACATATACTTTGATCATTTTCCCACCCCCATCACCCTGTTGCCCTACCTGCTCCCCCAGTTTCACCTTTGGGAGGAGGTCTCAATGTGTATGACATATTTTGTTCATATCCATCCCCCATTACCCTCCTTACACCCCTCTGTCTCCTTCCTATCCCTTTCCTCTTATATATTAATAGTCTCCCTTCTACTTTCTTGTCATCTTTTTTAGAAGAATTCTGTTTTTATTTTTGTAGAAATACTAATAAAATATTCCAAATATAGGGTATATTTCATGGAAAAAAACAAACGAAAGGTTAATACATACTCAGAAAGACAAAAAACTGATAGTATGCATTAGTAGTTGACATACCCCACAAGGGATGCTTAAAGCCAATCATTTTTCTGGGTATGTACCCAAAGGAGATGAAATCATCACCTTGTAAAGATAACTGCACCCCTGGGGCTGGGGATTTAGCTCAGTGGTTAGAGTGCTTGCCTTGCAAACACAAGGGCCTGAGTTCAATCCCCAGCACACACACACACACACACACACACACAAAAGATAACTGCACTCCTATGTCCATTGCAGCATTATCCATAATAGCCAAGATATGGAAACAAATTCAGTGGACAAATAGATAAGAAAATGTACACAGTCATTTCCCTGTATCCATAAGTTCCACATCTATAGATTCAACCAGCTATATTGTCAACCAGTGTATTGAAAATATTTTTAAATGCTTCGGAAACTTCCAAAAAGAAAATCTTGAATTTGCCACACAGTGAATTCATGTGAATGAAGTGATATATAGATATATCATGCCTCTCACTAATTCTCAGATCCTCAGTCTCTCTTCAGCATTCATTGTCTGAATATTTTTTTACCTTGCATCTTATTTTTGCACTATGTTATTAGGCCTACAATGACTGTATCTATACTAAACACATACAGATTTTTCCTTATTATTTCCTAAACTATATAATGGTCAGTTAGATGGCACTTATATTGTATTAGGCATAATTGATCTAGAGATGATTAAAGATATAGAGAAGAATTGCATGGGTTATATGCAATTACCATACCAGTTATATTTTTAAATTAATTGTATTGGTACACTATATATATAGTGTATCACATTCATCACAGGGAATTTGTACCTGTACATAATACATCTTGAGCCTTCTTTTTTCCCCATTCCCCTCCCCTCCCCTCAACCATTCTTCTCTCCTTATGTACAAAAACTTTGTTTCCATTTTTTTCCACCTATTCTCTTTTTTTCTTTTCACTTCCTTCCCTTTTTCTTTCTCCATCCCTTGTTCCCCTTCCCCTTTGAACATTTTCTTCTGACCTCCCAATATCTGTCATGTATTTTGGGCCTTATTTTTGCCTTCATTTTCTCACACAAGAGAAACAATGTGATATCTAAACGTGTGTGTCTGATTTATTTCACTAAAAAGTATGGTCGCAAGGTGCATCCATTTATTTAAACAAGTTTATTAGTTGTTTAAACCAGGCTAAGGCACCTTTTCCTACTAGCAGCCCTATCTAACTAATACAATAAGTAAATACAAAAGCCAGTAATATCCCATATTTAGCTTGTAACCCCCTTTTTCCTGAGGGATTTGAAGGATAAAAATTATAAAGCTATGTCAATGGATACATGATCTGTAAAGATATAATCAGTTACAATAATAACATAAAGGAAAGACAATGATACAAGAGATCAAATTTTTAAAATAATATTAAAGTTAAGTTGGTATTAATTTAACGTTGAATATTATAAACTTAAGAAGTTAATTATAATCCCCAGGATAACACTGAGGGAAAAACTGAAAAGCATACAGAAAAAGGAGGGAACCAAAGGGTGCATTGGCAAAACATAACCACAAAAGAAAGTACTTGTTAAGGAAGTAAACATAAAAAGTCATAAGATTATATATTAATTTTCTAGAGCTGCCTTAACAAATTATTATATTCTGGGCTGCTTAAACAATAGAATTTTATTTTCTTGCACTTCTGGAGGCTAGATGACCAAGATCAAATTATTGGAGATTTGGTTTCTCTTAATGCCTCTATTGTTGGCTTGCAGATACCCTCCTTCCCACTGTGTCCTCACATGGTCTTTACTCTGTGCATATATGTTCTCGATCTAACATATTTCTTAGTCTTCCCTTCTTATAAAAATGTCAGTCATATTGGATTAGGACCCATCTTGATGGCTTTATATTAATTTCCACCTGAAAGGCCTTATTCCAACCATAGTCATGTTCTGTAAAACTAGGGGTTAGAACTTGAAAATAGAATTTTAAGGGGGCTTCATTCAGCCCATAACAAGACATATATAAAACAATAGCAAAATGGCAGAAGAAAATTCTTTCTTGTCAGCAATAAACTCTTAAATAAAAAGGCAAAATTGGAAGAATAATTAAAAATATGAACTAAATATATTGTCTATTAAGACATGCATTTTATACTCAAAGACACAAACAGGAGAAAAGTGAAACTATAGAAAAAGATATTTCATGCAAATAGTAATCAAAACAAACCTGAGGTGCATAGTGTTAGGCAAAGTAGACTCTAAGTAAAAAAAAAGAAAAATTGTTACAAGACATTATGTTTTATATCTAAAATGGTACCAAAAGTCTCATGTGATTAAAAGGTGATTGGATTATGGTGATGCTATAGTCATCAGTGCATTAATCCACTAATAAGTTCCATAGCTAAATGTGATATTAGGAGGTGAGGCCTGGTTGGAAGTAGGTCACTGGGGGTATGATCTGGAAGGGTGTATTCTTATCCCCAGCTCTTCCCTTTCCTCTCAGCTTCCCGGTTCCATGGGTTGAGCATCTTTTCCTCTACCATGTACTTCAACCATCTCGTTTCTGCCTTGGAGCCAGATGAACATAGACTGAAATAATGAGCCAAAATAACCCTCTTCTCCATCACATTGTGGGTACCAGGTATTTTGCCCCAGTGACAGGAAAGTGACTAAGATACAATATGATATGTATATGTACCAGTTTCCCACAATGAGTGTGTTTATTATGTATTGCATAATACATAAAAATAAAATAATTATGAAAAAACATTAAAGAGACAAATAAGGACATTATGTATTATTTAAAGGTTTGGTTTATCAATAATTTGAATATAGCAATTATAAATGTAGCTAAAAACAGAACTCCAAAATATATGAAAAAAACTAACAGAATTGGAGGGGAGATATTTGTACAACAATAGCTACAGACATCAGTATTTCACTCTCAGTAATGCATAGAACAACAAAGTGAAAGGTCTGTAGGTAATGGAGGAGCCGAGTAACATGATAAGCCAATTAAACCTAAAGATACATGTAGAACATTTCACACAAAGACAGCAGGATACATTCTATTTCCAAGTATACATGGAATATTTGAGATAGAACATAAAAGAGCCACAAAACAAATCTCATATTTACAAGACTGGAGTCTTGCAAACCATGCAAATAAGCCCTTCTGAAAACATGTGATAAAATAGAAATCAATAACAGAATGAAAACTAGAAAATTCACAAATATGTGGAAATTAGACAACATAGTCTTTTTTAATTTTTAAAATTTTTATTACTATATGTTTGCAGTAACATATGATTACATTTATTGTGGGGAGTAGGTACATGTATATAGCACATCTTTTTTTAAATTAATTTGTTTTATTTTAATGGTACATTTTAGATGCACATAGTGATAACATTCATCATAGGGGATTTGCACCTGTACATGATGTATCTTGTTGCTTCTTTTTTCCCATTCTCCTCCCCTCCCTTCACCCCCTCTTCCCTCCTTATTTACAAAAGCTTTGTTTCCATTTTTTCTTTCCATTTCTTATTTCTCTTGTCCCTTTATTGCTTTCCCCCTCCTCCTCCCTTGTTCCCTTTCCCATTTTGACATTTTCTTCCCTTTCCCTATATAATATGTTTTAGTCTTTAATTACACTTCCAGTTTCTCACACCAGAGAAACAATGCAGTATTTAAACATGTGTGTCCAATTTATTTAACTTAAGAGTATGGTCTCAAGATGCATTCATTTACCTAGAAATATCTCAAGCTTATCATTCTTTATGGCAGAGTAGTACTCCATTGCATAAAAAAACCACATTTTCTTTATCCATTCTGCTGTTGATGGGCATTTGGGTTGTTTGCAAGATTTAGCTATTACAAACTGTGCCACTATAAATATGGGTGTGCATATATTGCTGCGGTATGATGCTTTTAATTCTTTTGGGAAGATACCAAGAAGGGGAATAGCTGGGTCAAATGGAATCTCTAGTCCTAGTTCCCTGAGGAATCTCCACACTGATTTCCATAGCAGTTTTACCAGTCTACATTCCCACCAACAGTGGAGAAGGGTTCCTTTTTCTCCACAGCCCTTCCAGCATTTGTTATTGGGTGATTTGTTGATAATGGCCATTCTTTCTGGAGTGAGGTGGAATCTCAGGATTGTTTTAATTTGCATCTCTCAAATGACCAGTGATGTTGAACATTTTTTCATATGTCTATTTGCTGTTTCTACTTCTTCATCTGAGAAGTGTCTATTCATTTCAGTTGCCCACTTTTGGATTGCGTCTTTAAATTTGGGGGGTCTGATTTTTTTTGAGTTCTTTATATATTCGAGATGTTATACAGATTTAATGCAATCCCAATTAAATTACCAATAGCATACCTCACAGAATAGAGAAAACAATCCTAAAATTCATTTGGAACCAAAAGAAACCTAGAAAAGCAAAAGCAATTGTAGGCAACAAAAGCAAAGCAGGGGCTATCACAATCCCTGACCTAAAACTATATTATAAAGCTACTGTAATAAAAACAGCATGGTACTGGCACAAAAACAGACCGCAGGACCATTGGAACAGATTAGAAGATGAAGAAACAGGTCCAAACACTCTCAGTCACCTTATCTTTGACAAAGGCACCAAACAACCTCACTAGAAGAAAGATAGCCTCTTTAATAAATGGTGCTGGAAAAACAGGCTCTCCACATGCCGAAGGTTAAAACTAGACCCATATCTTTCCCCATGGACTAAGCTAAAATCAAAGTGGATCGAAGATTTAAATATTAAAAGAGAAACAGTAAATCTGTTGGAAGATAGAATAGGTAGAACTCTCGAAGACATAGGTGTAGTCAAGGACTTTATGAACAAATCCCCAATTGCCCAGGAAATATCACAAAAAATCAACAACTGGGATCTCAATCTTATTAAAAAGCTTTTTAAATTTATTTTTAAATTTTTAATTTTTTTTTTTACTAAGAACATGTACTGGTACATTGTATACACAATGTTCCAATGTTCACATTCATCAGGTTACTTTGTACCTGTACATGATGTATCTTGGTTATTAAAAAGCTTTTGCGCAGCAAAAGAAACTACCAACAGCGCGAAGAGACAACCCACAGAGTGGGAAAAAATTTTTGCCAGCTATTCCTCTGACAATAGACAAATAATCTTAAACAGTCAATAGATCAAAGGTGAAATTAGAACTTTCAGAGAAATGAAAACAAATTCACAACACAACAATACACACATATATATGGGATGCTGTGAAACCACTGCTCCTTTGGGACCTGGAATCGAGACACCTGGAAAACAAGAACTTGGTGAAGAGAAAAAAGTAGATCTCTGAGAATCAGGAGGGAGCTGATAAGAAAACTAGAAACTGCAGAGAAGCTGGAGAAACAGAGGACAATGCAGAGGTAAGTCTGAAAAGCTGACCCTGGCTGCAGATGCAGGAGTCCTGTCTCCACTGATGCAAGGCAAGCCTGGAGAGGATCAGCAGCCACAGGGAGAAACAATGGATGAGGCCAGCAGCACTAGGCCTCTCCCCAAAGCCCACAGCTATTGTAAACTGAAAGAACAGCATGGGATTTTACTCTGAAAGTAACTCCTTCTGTAAGGCAGGCTAGAGTCGAAGAAGAAATCTAGTGCAATGCCTGCCATATTCGAGAGGGGTTAACCAAGGGCCATTTGGGAAAGGGGTTAATTATTTAGAACTGAGCTACAGAACAACTATATTTCAGAGTTCTGGTGTCACCCTACCACAGTGATCAGGTGGGAGATGGCCACAAGAGACAATTATGAAGAGGGCATGGGTTAGACAGACCCCCTGAAAAGTTTAAGCTCAGACTGAGAAGGACACAGGGGCCCCACCCTCTGTGGTGGGAAGTCAGGCTGGCCATGCGTAGCTTTCAGATGGGCTGGGCCTAAAAGTGCAGTATAGCAGTCTGCTTGAACCCCCACCCCGCTGCCTAAACCCAGTACACACTACTCAGTGTCTGTTTGTTTTCCCCATCTACTGATGTGAGCCAGGATATGCCTTGGCATGGATGGTTCTAAAAGCCTGGGGTGAATGGCCAGGGTAGGGGAAGCACATCACAAACTCACAGGCCCTAAAGCTAGGCAGAGTAAACCATGATTTGGGCACACGGGAACACAGAAACTGGAGCTACCAGAGTAACTACAGCCCCAGGGTGGAAATCATTGACCGACAACACCCAGTGGGAAAAACAGAGAAGGATCCAGCTTTCGTACCCAAAAAATGTGAGTGTGGAAACATAAAAAGGTCTTAACATGAACTCATCGTCATCTCCCCATATCTAGCGGATACAAATGCCGTACTGAAGACCCTGGAAAGAAACCTCTCCTTCAAAAAGACAGAAAAAAAGGTTTTTTTTTTTTGACATATTTCCTTTTTTCTTTCTTTCTGCACTAGTTTTTTGGGGTGCTGCTTTTTCTATTTATTTATTGGGCTTTTTTCTTTATTTTATTCCCTGTTTTTCTTTTTTCTTGTGTGGTTTTAATGATCTGTCTAATTCTATTAATTTTTTTTCTACTTAGTAGGATCCTTTCTCTCACTTTTCTCTCCGTCTTTATTTATTTTTTAATTATTTTTTTCATGCTGGGATTGAACTCAGGGCCTTGTGCTTGCTCAGCAAGTGCTCTACCACTTGAGCTAAATATCCAATCCCTCATCTTTCCTTTATTTTTCAAACTTTACCTCATTTATTCTATTCTTTACCCACTCCATCTTTACTAGTATTATATTAACCTTTATTAATCTCTAAACATTGTGTTAACTCCATATTATTATTATTAAACTCTTTTCTATTTTTAATGGTGGTATATTTAACACATTTAGTAGATATTTATGCTATGAGGATATTTAGTTTGTATTTATGTCTATACTATAATTATAGATCTTTTGTCTATGGTTAAAGTTGGTACAGCGGTAACGTCTATTGATTCTTATGGTATGTCAATAGTCAGTCTTTCTTTGACTATTATTATAGATTTTGTTGCTATTGCCAGAGTAGTATAGCTGTTCTATTAATTCATTTTACTGTATGCTAATATCTGGTTTGTCTTTGTGTCATCAGCAATATTGCAGTTCTTTTCTAGAGGACTGGGTGCTAGGCCAATTTCACTGTACCCTCCTCTTCCAAATTAATTGAGGTGTTTATATGTTGATTCAGAGGCAAAGGCATATAGCAGTTTTGGCAAACTTATGCCAGGCATGCCACAGTGGGCTGTTTCTATCATTGAAAGCTCTAAAAGGTTTTCCATCTCTGGTCTAACTAGCCATGCCCAACGTGCACCACTGTAAAGCACACACTAACTAAAGAGACGTCCATACTACAAACAAAGTCTATCTACTATAATTGACTTACAAATCTCAGTGCATGTGAAGGCATACACACACACATGCACACACACTGCGCACACACATGCACACATACATACACAAACACGCATATGCCCAAAACATCAGAAACATGTGAAGACAAGGTAAAAAATGCCTCCAAAACCGCCAACTCCACTAAAGCTGATCCATGGAGCATCAATGGGGAAGAAATTAAGAGCTGAACTACTGAATTATATGAAATAATAAGAAACAAAAAGACATCAATAAGGTGCTCAGTGAGCTCAAAAATGACAGGACTAAATAAATAATGGATATAATAAAACAAAACAACGAGTGAGCTTACAATAGACACTAATAACAAGCTAGCTGAATAAAACAAAATGATACAAAGTATGAATGACCAGTTTAGCAAAGAATTAGACTCCGTGAAAAGGTACCAAACAAAAATCTAGAAGATTACAATTTCTGTTAATAGCGTGGGTAGCAGAAATGACCAATTTGAGGACAAAGCATCAGAACTAGAAGATAGGGCTGAAGCAGGTCACCATAGACTCAAACATAAACAAGAGAACGTGTAAAAAATATGCACTAGCTACTAGACAATGCAAAGAAGAATAATCAAAGATTAATTAGAATTGCTAAAAAATCAGAAGGCAAAACAAATGGCATAAAATATCTCATTACAGAAATAATAGCAGAAAACATTTCAAATATGGAGAAGGAATTTTACACACAGATCAGTGAGACATATAGAAACCCTAATAGCCACACTCAGAAAAGAACTCCATGACACATCATACTCAGAATCCCAGAAGTCCAACAAAGGATGGAATCTTAAAATCAATTAGAGAAAAGCAACAAATCATCTTAGAGGTAAACTCATTAGAATTACAGCAGATTTCTCAACACAAACTGTAAAGACCAGGAGAATTTGTAGTGAAGTGTTTAAATCCCTAAAAGAAAACAACTTCCAACCCAAGCTTATATGTCCTGCAAAATTACCTTTCAAAATTGATGCAGAAATAAGGGTTTTCCATGACAAAGAGAACCTTAAGAAATTCATGACCACCACATCAGCACTTCAAAAAAATTCTCAAGGATATACTAAAAAGAGAAAATGATGCCAACAATGCCAAAAAAGATCTAATGAAATGAATACACTAGGAAAAGTGAGCAGGTAGGCAGAAGGGAAAGAAAGAAATATAATGCAATGGCAGGAATAAATCAATACTTCTCAGTACTAACTCTCAATGTGAATGGGCTCAACTCCCAAATTGAAAGACATAGATCAGCAGTTTGGATTGAAAAACAAAACCTGACAAAATGTTGTATACAAGAAACATATTTAATCCAAAAGAATTCAAAGACTGAATATTAAAGAATGGAAAATAATATTCCATGCAACAGGAACCAAAGGAAGAGCAGGAGTAACTATCCTATTTGCAGACGAAGTGTATTTCAATCCAAAACTCATCAGAAAAAGGTAAAGAAGGTCACTACCTGTAGGTTAAAGGAGCAATTCAACAGGAGGAGATAACAATCATAAACATATACACACTGAACACTGGAGTACTCAACTTCATGAAAAGAAACAGTACTGCAAATAAAAGATCAGAAAAACATCAACACAATTATAGCAGAGAGTTTAATGCCCCATTCTCAAAAATAGAAAGAACAACTAGAGAAAAATCAACAAAGAAACATCAGAGTTGAACCAAGCCTTCAAAAATGGATTTAATAGAGATCTACACACAGTTCTACACTATAGAATACAGTCTTCTCAGCAGGACATAGAACTAGTCCATAAAATATGCTTAAGTAAATACAAAAGAACACAAATTATCACATGCACATGATCAGAGAATACTGTAATGAAAGTAGAAATCAATGGCAAAAAGACCATAGAAATTATGCAAGCACATTGAAATTAAACCATACATTCTTGAATACTCACTGGATAGCAGAAGAAATCAAGAATAAGTGAGATAGTTCCTAGAATCAAATAATAATGACCATACCATACATCAGAAGTTATGGGACACAATGAAAGTAGTCTTGAGAGGAAAGTTTATAGCTGTGAATGCCCACATCAGAAAAACAGAGCAAGTCCAAACAAATAACCTAATGATGCACCTCAAGGCCCTAGAAAAATAGTAACACTCCAAACCTACAGGTAGTACAAAGAAGGTAATTATAAAGATTGGAGCAAAAATTAATGAAATTGAGACCAAAAAAACAAAGAATCAATGAATCAAGGAGCTTATTCTTGGCAAGATGAAAACAAAGTAGATAAACCCTTAGCCAATCTTACTAAAAAAAAAGGGAAAGAACAATTCCAAGTCAATGCAGTTAGAAATGAAAAAGGTGAAATCATAATGGGTACCACCAATATCCAGAATATTAATAATAGCTACTTTGAAAGTCTGTACTCCAATAAATTGGATAATTCAGAAAATGGATAGATTCCTAGATACATATGAATTAGCAAAACTGAACTAAGAAGATACAAAAACCACGAATAATCCAATAGCAAAGCAATGAAACTGAAGCACTAAGAAAAAAATAAAAAACCCTACCAACTAAGAAAAGCCCAGGACCTGCTGGACTCACTACAGAATTCTTCAAGTACTTCAGGAAATATTTAATACCAATATCCCTCAAACTCTTCAGTGAAATAGAGAGTCTCAAAGTCATCACTGGAAGCTAACATTATCCTGATTCCAAAACCAGACAAGGACTCAACTAAAAAAGAGAACTACAGGCCAATCATTTTAATGAATAAACATGCAGAGATCCTGAACAAATATTGGCAAACAGAATGTGACAACTCATCAAAAAGATCATAATCATGACTAAGCAGGCTTCACCCAAGTGATGCAAAGATGGCTCAGCATATGCAAATCAATAAATGTAATACATCATATAAACAGAAACAAAGACAAAAATTACACAATCATCTCAATTAATGCAGAAAAAGCCTTTGATAAAAACCCAACACCCATTTATGACAGAAAAAAGAAAACCTGAAGAAAAAAGATATTGAAGTAACTTATCTCAATCTGATAAAAACCATTCAGGATAAACTTACTTCCAACATCACATTAAATGGAGAAAAGATTAAAGCTTTCCCTCTAAAATAAAAAAGACAAAAATATCCATTACCACTTATCCTGTTCAATATAGTACTCAAAACATTAGCTAGACCAATCAAACAAGAGAAAGAAATAAAGAGGATACACATAGCAAAAGAAGAAGTCAAATAATCAATATTCATAGATGGCATGATCCTTTACCTGAATGACCCCCCCAAAATCCAAAAGATTTGCAGAATTAATAACTAAATTCAGCAGTATAGCAGGATACAAAGTCAGCATGCAAAAATCAATAGCATTGGGGTTGGGGATTTAGCTCAAGTGGTAGAGTGCTAGCCTAGCAAGCACAAGGCCCTGAGAATGATCCCTAGCACCGCCCCCCATCAATAGCATTCCATTACACCAATAGTAAACTTAGTGAGAAAGAAATTATGGAAACAATACCTTCTACAATAGCATCAAGAAAAATTAAATACTTGTGGATTAGCCTAACCAAGGAAATGAAAGACCTCTATAATGAAAATTATAGTACTCTGAAAAATGAGATTGAAGAAGACATCCGAAAATGGAAAAATATCAACTGTTCCTGGATAGGCAGAACAAATATAGTCAAAATGGCCATACCTCCCAAACTGATGGATGGATTTAACACAATCCTAATCAAAATACCAATAGCATTCCTGACAGAACTAGAGAAAACAATCCTAAAATTCATATGGATTCAGAAGAGGCTTAGAATAGCAAAAGCAATCCTGGACAACAAGAGCAAACCAGGAGGCATCACAGCTCCAGATTTCAAGATATATTACAAAGCTACAGTGATAAAAACAGCATGGTATTGGTAAAAATAAAGGCATATGTGAATCAAGGGAACAAAGTAGAAGATTCAGAAACAATCCCAGGCATATTCAGCCATATCATTTTTGACAAAAGAAGCAAAATCAAATGCTAGAGGAAAGATACCCTTTTCAACAAATGCTCTTGAGAAAACTGGTTATTCACATGGTAAGACTGAATCTGGATCCATATCTCTCATCATCCACTGAACTAAAATCAAAATAGATCCAAGACCTAAAGATTAAAACAGAAACACTTAATCTGTTGGAAGATAAAATAGGTAAAATTCTTGAAGACATAGGCATAGGCAAGAACTTTCTGAATAGAACTGCAATTGCACATGAAATAATATCAAGAATCAACAAATGGGAATTATATCAAATTAAAAAGTTCCTGAACAGCAACAGAAGCAATCAAAAGAGTGAGGAGATAATCTACACAATGAGGAAAAAAGAAACTTGGCCACCTACACTTCAGAGAGTGAACTAGTATCTAGAAAATATAAAGAACTTAAAAAAATTGGACCCCACAAAAATGAAAGACCCAACCAAAAATGGACAACTGAAATGAATAGACACTTCTCAGAAGTACAAATGGCCAATAAATATATTTAAAAATGTTCAAAATTTCTGGACATTAGAGAAAAATGCAAATTAGAGCAATACTGAAATTCTATCTCACTCCAGATATAATGGCTATCATCAAGAAATCAAATAATAACAAATGCTGGCAAGGCTGTGGGAAAAGGAACCCTTGTATATTGTTGGTAGATTGTAAACTAGTACAACCACGATGGAAATCATTATGGAGATTTGACACAGCTATTTCTTTCTAGGTATCTTCCCAAAAGAGGTAAATACATCATATTACAGTGATATATGCATACTCATGCTTATAGCAGCACAACACATAATAGCTAAATCTTGGAAGCAGCCTATATATCTATCAGCAGATAACTGAATAAAGAATTTATACATAATGGAGTACTACCCTGCCATAAAGATAAATTTGAGTCATTTGTAGGAAAATAGATGTACGTTGAGACCATAATGTTAAGTAAAATAAACCAGACATGCAAGTTTAAGTATCACATGGTTTCTCTCATATGACAAGCTCAAAGTGTAAATAAATTAAAGAGCAAAATAAAAGACAGGTAATAGGAAACAGGGAGATAGAATTTCGAAGTAGGGGGACAAATAGGTGAAGGGAGGTAGAGTGGAGGACGGGAAAGGGATGGAAAAAAGAATATGTTTTACATGTGTGTACCAACTCTCCACGAGGACTGTAATCACTGGGTACTACAAACATGTACCAATAAAAGTAAAAATTTTTTAAAAATTGAAAAAGGGAAGACAATGAGGGGATGAAGAGAGGCGGAGGAAGGAGAAGGAGGAACAGAGATGTAAAATGTATTAAGATGTGCTATGTACATGTACAAACTCTTCACAAAGAATGTAATTATTATATACTGCAAACATGTAATAATTAAAAATAAAAATATAATGAGTGGTCTGGGGATTTAGCTCAGTGGTTAGAGTGCTTGCCTAGCAAGTGCAAGGCCCTGAGTTCAATCCCTGGCACCAAAAAAAATCCCAAACCAAAACAAAAGAAAAAATATAATGAGTGGTGGTGCATGCCTGTGAATCCAACATTCTGGGAGGCAGAGGTAGGAGGATGACAACTTTAAGCCCAATCTGGGTAACTGATTGACTTAGTAAGACCCTGTCTCAAAATAAAAAGTAAAAATAAAAAGGGCTGGAGATGTAGTTCGGTGTGAAGGCCTTAGATCCAATTCCTAGTACTGCTAAATAACATAACATAACAGCATAGCATAACATAACATAACATAACATAACATAACATAACTTTACACCTTAAAGAGCTAAAAAGAAAAAGAGAAAAGAGCAAAATCCAAATCTAACTGAAGGAAGGAAATAATTAAGACTAGACTAGAAATAAGTGATTGGATAATGGGAAAACAATGGAGAGAATCAAAGAAGCCAAAAGCTGTTCCTTGGAAAAATAAAAACAATTTTAGCTAGGCTGACCAAAAAAAAGAATCAAATTACTAATATCTATCAAAGTGGGAACATTGCTGTCCTCTCCATAGTAAAAAGGATAACAAAATACTATGAACAACTACATACCAACAGATGAGATAACCTACATGAAATCAATAAACTACAATATACAAACTTCCAAACTGACTCAAGAAAAAAGTAGAAAAATCTCATCAGACCCATAACAAATAAGACTGTAGAACCAAAAACTTTCCAACAAAGAAAACAAGATCAGATGACATCACTGCTAATTTCTATCAAACTTTTAATTAGCAATTGGCATAAGTACTTCTCAAACTCTTCCAAAACTCATAGAGAAGGGAACACTTCCTCACTCATTCTATGAGGTGAGAACTATCCTGAAGAAAGCTAGATGACATTACAAGACAACTCTGGAGCAACAGTGCTTAAGTGTACCAATGAAAAAAATTCTCTACAAAATACTAGTGAATTCATCCAGAGGCATGTTAAAAGGATTATAAACCTGGATATGGTGGCACATATCTGTAATCCCAGAAATTTTGGAGGACGAGTCAGGAAGATTACAAATTCGAGCCCGGCCTAGGCAACTAAGTGACTTAGCAAGGCCCTATCTCAAAAATATAAAATTAAAAAAGGGCTGGGGACGTAGGTGAATGTGAAGGATCTGAGCTCAATCCTCAGAATCTGGAAATTCTCAGAATTTCCAGAGAGAGGAAAGAGGCAGAGAGAGAAACAGTGACAGAGACAGGAAGAGAGAGAGAGAGAGAGACAAACAGAGACAGACAGAATTACACATTATAAAGAAATGAGATTTACCCTAGGAATTCAAGAAAGGCCCAACACATGAAAATAAGTCAATGAAATATACCATCATAATAAAATGGGATGGGGAAACCCATACACGATCATCTCAAATATGCAGAAAGATTCAATAAAGTCCAACTCCATTTTGTGATAGAAGCATTCAACAAACTAAGAATAAAAAGAATCTTCCTTAATATGATACAGGATGTTTACACAAAGCACATAATTAACATTATACCCAATAGACTGAAAGCTTTCCACCTCAGATAAGGAAGAAGACACGGATGCCTGCTTTTACCACTTTTATTCAACATTGTAGTACGAGGTTTAGAAGAAGCAATCAGACAAGGAAAAAAGCAAAAGGCAGCCAAATTAAAAAAGAGTGAATTGACCTGACCTTTAATGACAGATTACATGATTCTACATCTAGAAAATGCTAAGAAGCTACAGTAACATCTATTGGAGCACCCTCAGCTAACGTAGTCAATGACAAAGACTGAAAGGTTTCTCTCTAAGATCATGAACAACAGAAATATTCCAAAATTTTCCACGTCTATTCAATACACTATTGGAAATTTTGGCCACAGCAATTAGTAAGAAAAAATAAAATTGAAAAGAAAAAGTAAAGTTACCTTGTAGTTAACTGTGGCGTCAACTTGAATAAGTAAAACTAGCTGTTTGGTTTAGTACAATTCCGGGTATAATTGGATGACTGACTTACTGAAGAGGGAAGAGCTGCCCTAGGTGTGGGTGGCACCGTCCAATAGGCTTGTAGCCTGGATGCAATAAAAAAGGAAAGAAGGAAGTCTCACTTCTGCTTCTTTAGAGGAGCTCCAGTCTTCACCATCACCTTTGGATGTCTGTCTCCAGGCTCCCAGTACAAACTTTTCAGCCTTTCAGCTCACACTCTTCAGGCTTCCAGTGCAGACTCTTCAGCCTTAGAATAAAAACTCTTCAGCCTTCCAGTACAGACCCTTTGTCTTCCTCATACTGACTCACACGTGACTGCGGTGAGCTACAGGCCTTCAATTTTTACTGGATCCTTCAGATCTCTAGCATGCAGACAGCCCTTTTGTATTTCTCACCCCTGACTCTGCAGGCAGCCATTGTAAGTTTACCTCATGAATCCTTTATATGTCATATATTAAATTATTATTAATATGTTATATATAATATATTCTATTAAATCTGCTCTTCTAGTAAACCCTGCTACAGATTTTGGTACCAGGCATGGTTCTACTGTAAAGAGAATTGTAAGGATGAATTTCTTTAATGGCTTTAGTGTTTCCTGGAGTTGGCTCTCATAATTTGATGAATGTGGGAAGGAAAGGACAGAAAAAGAAAGAAAAAAGAGAATGGGAGGACAAAAATGGAAACGAAGCTTTTGTAAATGGGGAGGGGAATGGAAAAAAAAAAGAATTAAGATAAATCATGTACAGGTATAAATTCCCTATGATGAATGTGACCAATATGTATGAAAAATATGCACTAATAAAAAATAAAGTTAAAAAATAAGTAAAAGGAAAAATATTCCTGTCTGGTCCCTTTAGGCATTTGAGTTTGTGACTTCTGATTTAAATTCTGCCTATGCTTCAAACTATATCTCACTTCCTCCGAGTTTCCTTCTCTGATTACACTACAACAATTCTTCATTACTACTGACTCTAAATCTCTGACTACTCCCAGTCTGCATCACTTCTTAAAATTGTCTTACGGTATTTTGTGTACAACATAGCAGTTTTTTTCTTTTTGTGGGCTGCTGTTGCTACAATAGATAATGCTCCTCCTCTTTTGTTTCCATTCACATGCCTGGGAAATTTAGTTTTGTCATTGGATAGGAAGGAGGATGATTTGTTGAGACAAAGGATAAAGGGAGGGAAAAGGAGAGTTTTGAAACTGATAAGATATCTTCTTAGCCAAAGGTGGTGGTGCATGCCTATAATTCTGGTGCTCCAGAGGTGCTCCGGTGCTCCGGGTGCATGCCTGTAATTCCGGTGCTCCTCGTGGGAGGATCACAGCAAGTTCAAGGCTACATAATGAGTTCATGACCAGCCTGAACTACATAGTGAGACCCTGACTCAGAAAATTAAAACAAGATGATATTTTCCTTATCCTCCTCTACATATACTACCTATGGATTCACTACATGTAGAGGAGGTGCTTAGCGGCTGATGCTGATGGAATTATTCGAGAATTTTTTGAGACCATGAACACACGCATACTTGCAAGGCCTCAGGCAATAAAATACAACATATTACTGAGAGAAGAAATGGTCTTCCTACAACTGCTTGGAATTTGCCACCTAGTCCTCAACCCTACCTCCTCGATACATACACACCCAAACACACATGCAAAATACACACACATGTACATACACATGCACATGCACACATATGCACGTGCACACACACTGATGTCACTAGGGTTGGCATCATAAAATATAACAGCCTTGACGTGACTGATGGTTATTTCAAGGTGGTCCACTGAGGCAGTAAGGCAGTTCCAAATGGCTTTGAACACTCTTATTATAGAAAAATAGATTTTAGTATAAGAGGAATAAGTGGAGTCAGATATCACATCACATGCTGGCATATTTATTTTTGAGCATAGCAATGCATTTTTAATACCTTAGGGAACTAGTTCTTGTCAGAGGACTATTAATCCAGTGATATTTGGGCTAATGACTTGAGTGTGGATGAGTATGTATAATATATATTAGGGTAACCTCTTTGGAGAAAGAACATTACTTATACAGAAACTCATTCCCCTGCTCTATATTTTAACAAGGATTTGGGCACATATCAGGCATCGAATAACTCTACCTCTTCAGGGTTACATTGTTATGTTCTTGTTAGGATTAAACAAGTTTTCTTCTCCTACCTGACTTATCAGCACATTATCTTCCTAATGCAGAGTAATATTGGATGGTTCTGGAGGAAAATTCATCTGTTTCATCTGTCATGTTTTTAAATGCTAAAGTAGAGAAGCAAAGACAGTTTTGTTTCAATATGTAGTAAAATAATAAAATCTTGTCCTTTCTTTAGAACATTTCAGCATGACAGTCTCTTGGGGGCCTATATGTGGTAGAGCAAAGAGAATTTCAGGTAAAGCTGAAAAAGCCTTTTCTAAAGAAAGGAGGAAAGGTTAGGTCCTAACAGTCTAGTTCTGGTCATGCCCAGCAGTACAGCTTGCTATGGTCTCATTTGTCTTTTTTTTTTTTAAAATTTTTTATTTTTACCAACAAAAACATGTATTGGTACATTGTATACATAATGATCATGATCAACATGGTTATTTTGTACCTGTACATGAAAGCTGAAGGTTTCTTTTTTTTTTTTTTTTTTTTTTTTTTTTTTTTGGTGCTGGGGATCGAACTTAGGGCCTTGTGCTTGCAAGGCAAGCACTCTAACCACTGAGCTAAATCCCCAGCCCTCATTTGTCTTTGAGAAGAAAAAGCCAACATCTATACCCTCTTCTTTTTCCAATTTCTATGGGCCCATTAATTCATCACTGTAGGGAAAATTACTGAGAATCTCAAGGCACACAAACAATTAGGTTAAGACTTAAACAATTATGAATGAAGAAGGCAGACTGGAAAAATAATAACAAAACTGTAATAAGCTACCATTTATTGAACTCTTCTATTCCAAGTATTCTTTTATACTCTCATCTGATCCTTGCAACAACCCTGTGAGTAATAGATACAATTTTCTCCCACTTCACAAATGAAGAAGCTATGGTGCAGAGAAATTAACTTGCACAAAGTTACACAGTGGAAAGCCAGAATTCATTCCAGCTGGTATGGCTCCAGTGCCCAAATTTCCTAATTAATTATACAAAATAAAAGCCTATCTGATTCCAACAACCCACTCTTTTTACTCATACCACCTGTTCACAGCTTAGGATGGCAAATGCTGAAAAGTAGTACAGAGAAAGAATTTTGAGCTGTGAGGGATCCAAGTAATCATCTAGTCTGATTGCCAGAATACCATGGTTACCATGTTGCTATGGTTAAATGCCTTTATTTTTATACTTTATCCATCAGCACAGAAATTTCTCGATGGTGGCTATATCTGGCAGGATTCTTAGCAATAATCAATAGGTACTAACTCTGGCTGATTTAACCACGAAAATGTTTTGTTAAAATATTGGTTAAGAATTTGTTAATTTTGTTAGTTATGACATATTCCTATATACAGCCTTTTGTTAGGTATAATGACATATACCTATACATAGTCTTTATCTTAAAATAATCAATAAAATATGGGTGATATGATATGATGTATCATTTTTGAAATACTACCAAATAATAACATAAGCAGGAAGTGGGACAAAATGAAATAAGAATGGCAAAATATAGTAGCTGGATAATGACTCTCATTACCTTAGCTTTTTTTTTTTAAAAAAAAAGTTTAAAATACAAGGTATAATGTATTCAGGAAGATGAAATAGATGTATTTTTCCTTATTGCTCTAAGTACAGTTAAAAATCTTAGACATAGAATAAACAAAAGACTCTGGAAGGGATATGGGAAGAGAATTTGAGGCCTGGGAACAGCAAACTGATGACTTCCCTGGGTTTTTCTTTTGCCTCATCTATCCCAGACTTTGGGCTGAAGAAATTAGCAATCCAGAAATGCCATTAAATGGCAGGAAATAAAGTCCAACCACAGGTGTTTTTCCCTAGCCAAAAACAAGGAAAGAGGCACATTAGAAGGAAAAGTTTTATAAAATCACTTCAGCCAAACTACTACAAAAACTGAACAGTAGTACTGTACTCACATATGCCAGCAAAGAATGAAGAGGGAGCCTAGACCTCCACTCCTGCGAGGTTCCAAGAAGGGATCAAAACACTTCCCGTGGGACGGCCCCACAAAAGGAAAAATAGCATCCAGAACTCTCACTTCTGCTGATTAGTAATAAGGCACCCTAACCCTACTGTGGGCCCAGAAAGATAGCAGGAGAGCCAAAACGTCCATGTTCACCCAGAAGTAATGATGAGGCCTGCCTCCCTCTGAGTGTCACTAGAGGTCAAATAGGGAGCCTGGGCTTCTATCTTCAACTGGCATAATTGAGGCAGTGTCCCTTAATAGGGCAGTATTAGTGACACCCATGTAAAACAGAAGGTTTAAGATACAAAATTTCCATTCCACAATACGAAAATTTTCTTTTTAATTAAAAAAAATCAGAAAGTATAAATATGCAACAAATTGTGCAGGGAAAACCTTATAACCACAGGAAAAGAATGACATTGGACCCTTAATTTTACACACATACAAAAATTAATTCAAGATTCTGTTTTCAATAATTTTAGAAATACGCACAGAAGTGTGATTGCTGGATCATATGAACATTCTATTTTTAAGTTTTTAAGGATTCTCTATACCATTTTCCATAGCAGCTGCAGTACTTTATATTCCCACCAACAGTGCACACTTACTAAAATAGCTCCACCTCCTCACAAACACTTGTTTTTTTCTGGTGTTTTATAGTAGTCATTCTATTAAGTATGATTTCTGTTTCTTAATAATTAGTCATGTTGAGCATTTTTGATGGCTGTTGGGTATTTGTATGTAATATAAAAACTTCTATACATCAATAGAAATAATCAACAAAAAGGAAAAGCTATTCTACAGAATGAAAGAAAGTATTTGCAAGGCATGTATAGTCATCTCTTGGTATCCGCAGGGACTGCTTGCAGGACAATCTTCTCCCAGCCCCGTGAGTATCAAAGTGACAGATGCTAAAGTCTCATATAAAATTGTGTAGTATTTGCATATAACCTACAGACATCCTCTCCTACCATTGAAATATCAATAGATTACTTATATAATACAATGTAAATACTATGTAAATATTTCTTATACTTTATTGTTTACGGAATGGTGATGTGAAAAAAGTCTAAATGTGTTCAGTACAGATACAATTTTTTAGTATTTTCAATTGTTCCTGGTTGATTTGGTGGATGCAGAACATATAGACACAGAGGGGTGACTGTATTTGATAAGGGGTTAGTAGAGATAACATATAAAAGGGTCCTACAACTCAATAACAGTGAAAATAAATAACCAGATTTTTAAATGGGAAAAGAGCTTGAATAGACGTTTCTCCAAAGAAGATGTATAAATGGCCAACAAATATGTTTGCACCCTTGTGCATTGTTGGTAGGAATGTAAATTGGTACAGTGCTGTGGAAAATGGCATGATGGAGAGTCCTCAAAAAATTAAAAACAATTGATGATGATCTTGCAGTCCTACTTCTGGGTATATGCCTGGGAAAATTAAAAGCAGGACCCTCAAAAACATATTTGCACACACGGGTTCATTATTTTTTTAAATTTTTATTTTAAAGCAAGAACATGTATTGGTACATTTTACATATAATGGTCACATTCATCACATTTATTTTGTACCTGTACATGATGCATCTTGGTTCTCGTCCCTCTTCCCCATCCCTCCCCTCTGTTCCCTCCCTCCCTATTTACAGCAGGTTTATTCATAATTTTCCATATTTTCCCTTTCCCCTTTCTTTCCTTTGTTGCCTTTCTGCTTTCCCCCCTTCTTTCTTTCTAGTACTCCTCTCCTTTGTATATTATCTTCTTTTTATATAATATTTATTACACCTCTTTGTTCTTATTTACAGTTATGGTTTCTCATATCAGAGAAACAATTTGATGTGTACTCACGAGTGTCTGATTTATTTCACTTACAAGTATGTTCTCAAGGAACATCCTACATACGAATGACTCTAGTTTATCCTTTTTTATGGCAGTGTAGTACTCCATTCACATGGTTCATTATAACATAATTCATAGTAGCTAAGCATCAAAAATGACCCAAATATCCATCAATAGAGGAATGGATAAGCAACAAGTGCCACACACATGCAGTGGAATGTTACCCAGACATAAAAAAGAAGAAAATTCTGTCATATGGTACAACACAGATGAACCTCAAGGACATTATTCTGAGTGCAGTATGCCAGACACAAGGTAAAAATTCTATATGATTCCACGCATATAAAGTATCCACAGTGGGACACAATGAAAGCAGTTCTAAGAGAGAAGTTTATAGCTGTGAATGCCTTTGTTAGAAAAATGAAGCAATTCAAATAAATAACCTAATGATGCACCTTAAAAGCCTAGAAAAAACAAGAGCAATACAAATCTAAAACTAGTAGAAGGAAAGAAATTATAAAGGCCAGAGCAGAAATTAGTAAAATGAGTAATTCTTTGAAAGGATGAATAAGATTGCTAAACCTTTAGCCAAACTTTCCAAAAGAAAGAGAGAGAAGACTAAAATTGCTATAATTACAAATGAAAAGGGCCAAGTCATAACAGACACCACTGAAATCTAGAGGATTATAAGAAACTATTTTAAAAACATATACACCAATAAACTGGAGAATCTGGAAAAATGGGGAAATTTCCACACACATATGACTTACCAAAACTGAACCAAGATAAAAACCCCTGAACAGACCAATAACAGGCAATGGAAACTACCAACTAAGAGAAGACAAGGTCCCAATAGATTCACTGCTGTTTTACTAGAAGTTAAAGGAAAAGAATACTTCCAAATTTATTCATGAAGCTAGAATCATTCTAATAAAAAAACAGATAAGGGTTTAGCAAAGAAGTTGTAAGCCAATTTCCCTGATGCACATGGGTGCAAAAATCCTCAATAAGATACTTGCAAACAAAATTTAACAAATCATAAAAAAGATCATACACATGATCAAATCGGATTTATCCCAAGAACACAAGGATGGTTCAACATACATAAATCAATAAATGCAATACACCACGTAAATAAAATCAACGATATAAATTTCATGATCATCTCAACAGATGAAGTAAAATCTTTTGATAAAATCCAACATCTCTTCATGATTAATAAAAAAGGATGAAAGTAGTTATAGAAGGACCTTGTCTCAAACTAATAAAAGCTATATACAAACACACAGCTAACATTGTACTGAATGAAGAAATATTGAAAGCCTTCCGTGTAAACTAAGGAAGAGGACAAGAGTATTCACTCTCACCACACTGTTCAATGTAGTACTAAAAATTTTAGGCAGAATAATCAAGCAAGAGAAAGAAATAGAAGAGATATGAATAGAAAAGAAAGAAATCAAATTATCTCCATTTGCAGATGATATGATCCTATACAACAAAAATTGACTTCCGGGAAGATGGCAGAGTGGTGACTACAGCAAATCAGCCTCTCCAAGATTCAGAAACCAGACACTGGAAAATAACAACTTGGGGAAGAAAAGAAGGAGGGAAGTGAATTCTTGGGGATCCAAGAAGGATGTGAAAGGAGAATTGAAGCCCACAGGAAAAGTGAAGAGACAGATTCTCAACACAGAATTAGGACATGGCAAATTGCATTTTCTCCCTGACTTCTAGCTCACTGCACGAGAGAAGGGGCTTCAATCTAGAGACAGTGTGTGTGTGGGGGGTGACCCCAGAGGCCACCATGGTGGGTGACTCCAGAGGCCTCCACAGAGAAATGTACCAGTGGAATGGAGCAGTGGATGCTAAGAACTGAAATAACTGGTAAATGACTCCAGTCCAAGCGTCCCCTGGAGAGAGTACTTGGCTAGATGCCATTTTAGGGAGGAACCAACTGAACCCAGGACAGGAGGAGCTGTGTGTTGGCTTCAGCTCAGGGTTGCCAGTGACAGGGTGAGGCATAACCCCAGGAGACATCCAAGGTCAGGGAGCCAAGGTCAGGCCAGCAAGAGACGCCCAGAGTGTTGTAGGCTGAACAACTCAGGCCCCATCCCACAACAAGAGGCCAGGACCAGCCTGAACACTTGTGGAGTTGAAAGCACCAGAATTGGCACCATGCCCTGATTCTACTGTAGGCCTGTTGGGATATCAAGACAGATCTGGGCTTTGTCTGCTTCCCGTGTCCGCTAATGAAAGTGGAGACACACCCTGAATTGGACACTACCACAAAACTGTAGACACCAGAAGAAAACTACAGCCTTGAAATCACAAGAAATCTTTTTTTTTAAAAAAGCTAAATTATTTTTTTTTATTTTTTATTTTTTGGGGGGGTGCTAGGAATCAAACTCAGGGCCCTGTGCTTGCTAGGCAAGTGCTCTACCACTCAGCTAAATTCCCAATCCTTCTTTCTTTTTTCTTTTTCTCTTTGCATTTTTATTTTTTTATGAGTGTGAATATTGTTATTTTTAAAATTTGTTTAGTTCTTGTTTTCATTTTTTCTTTCTTTCTTTCCTTGCTGTCTTCTTTACTAGCTTCTCAAAGCTTGAGTAATCTTCCTTTGTCCTTCAGCCTTGCTTCTAATCTCTTTCTCTCCTTTTAGTTCTCTATTTTTCCTCTTATCCCTTTTAAATTTTCTCCTCTAAGGGTAAAATCACTCACTGAGGGGATATTTACTGTCTATAATTTTCTGATGTGTTTTAGAATTTGTTATATAACTATAAATCTTGTACCTATGGATAAAGGTGGCAAACTAACAGTTAACACAAGTTGTCATCTTGTGCTTGATGCTATTGCTATTTACTGATTATACTACTTTAGCCAAGGTGGCATAGTCGATGTGATCAGTTGTTCTTACTTGTATGCCAGTACTGAGACTGTCTGGGGGTTATAAACAATACCACAGCCCAGTACCAAAGAACTGGGTTCTAGGTCATATAGGCAGAAACTTCTTATCCCTAATAAGTTGAAGAGGCAGGATCTTGGGACAGACTTAAAAGCCAAAAGCCAGCTATGCCTAGAAGACATCTCTGAAAAGTAGCCATTTCCTAAGGAGGTATTGATACTAGTGATAAAGCTACTTACCATAAGCAATTTACAAGCATCAACACAGAAAACAAATTTAAAAACATAGAAAATGAGAAGACACAGAAGCAAGATGCAACTCACGACCTCCAGCTCACCCAAGGCAAATACAGGGAGCATTGAGGTGGAAGAATTCAAAAGCCATCCATCTGCTTTCTGAAATGGTAGCAGTAGAAGTAACAAAGCAGATGAATGAAGCTCTAGAAAAAAAGAAAAAAGAAATAATGGCACAGATAACTAAAGAGATGATGAAAATAGTGAAGGATATGATAAGTAAATCTAGAGTAGATGTAGATAAAAAAAAATAGAGCAGCTTAGGAAAGTGGTGAAAACCATGAATGCCCAACATAGGAAAGATTCCATGGATTCCATGAAACAGATTCAAACATATATCTAGGAGATTAAAAATTCTATTGAAAGAATATGCAGCAGAATCAAGCAATGAGGACAGAGTATCACACCTAAAATACAGGTTTGTGATTGTCAATCATCAAACGAAAGACATCTTAGAAGTAGCAAGGGACCATGAAAAAAACCAATCCAGTAGCTGCTAAATGATGCAAAGAAAAATAATATAAAACTGATTGGAATCAATGAAAAATCAGAAGATAGCAGAAAGGATATAAGAAACCTGTTCACAAACATAATGGCAGAAACCTTCTGACTCATGGAAAAACAATTTGACACACAGATAAGTGAAATATACAGAATTCTAATTAGCCATGATTAGAAAAACCTACACCAAGGCATATAATAGTCAAGATTTCAGAAATTCAACACAAGAACAAAATACAAAAAGTTGTTAGAGGAGTTGGGGATTTAGCTCAAGTGGTAGAGTGTTTGCCTAGTAAGTTCAAGACCCTGAGTTTGATCCCCAGCACCCCCCCAAAAAAAGTTGTTAGAGGAAAAAACCCAAATTACTTATAAAGGAAAGCCCATCAGAATCACAGCGGACTTCTCAACACAAACTCTTCAGTCAAAGAGAGCTTAGAGTGAAGTTTTCAAACCCTAAAAGAAAACAACTTCCAACCCAGATTGATGTACCTCACGAAATGTTCCTTCAAAATTGATGGAGAAATAAGATACTTCCATGATAAAGAACACCTGAAGAAATGCATGCACACCAAAGCAGCACTCTAAAAACTTTTGAAGGATATTCTAGAAAAAGACATGTAGCTACAGTTCCATGAAACTTAGAGGAATAAATCCACCAGGAAAGGCAAGCAATTAAACAGAGGGGAAAGAAAAGGAACCAACAACAGGAAAATAATATGAAAAAGGATAAGTCAAAATGTATCAGTTATAACCACCAAGGTAAATGGTCTCAAATCACCAATCAAAAGAAACAGATGGGGAGAATGAATTAAGAAATGAGACTGAACAATATGCTGCATACAAGAAACACATTTAACTCAAAAAGAAATTCATAGACTGAAAGCCAAAGGATAGAAAATAATACTCCATGTGACTGGAACACAGAATAAAAGCAGGGGTAGCAACTCTATTTACACACATAATGGATTTCAAACCAAGACTGATCAGAAGCGACAAAGGTCACTACATACTTGTTAAGGGAACAACCCAAGAGGAAGAGATCACATTTTTAGTGGGAATGAAAATTAGCACAACTACTATGAAAATCAGTATATAGATTCCTCAAGAAATCCTAAAACTAGAAATTCCTCTCCACCCAGCCATACCTTTCTTTGATATATTCTTGAAAGTGTTTAAGACATCCTACTATAGTAATACATGCATACCTATGTTTATATCAGTGCAATTCACGATAGTTATGCTCTGGAAAAAGCCTAGATTCCCATGAGCAGGTGAATAGATAAAGAAAAAGATTATATATATATATATATAATGGAATTCTATTTAGCCACAAAGAAAAATGAAATAATTTCATTTGTAGGAAAATAGATGGAACTGGAGACCATAAAGTTAAGTGAAATCAATCAGACACAGAAAACTGCACATCACATGGTTTTCCTTATATGAGAAACCTAAATCATACATAAATAATAAAATAAAGGAGAGATGATAGGAAACAAACAAAGCACATTTTTTGGATATGTGGAAGGAAATCAGGATGAGAGTAGAAAGGGGAGGAAGAGATCAAAAATGAGGAAATGTGATGGCTGCCTATGGGTTGACAGCAAGGGTGAGTGTCTTGGAATTGGCACTGGAGAAAATCAAGTACCCTAATGTGGGACCAAATGATAAATCTGATATGGGAGTGTAAATGAAAAGAGAATCTAGCTAGGCCCAAATCCAATGACTTTGAGGTATGTGAGGTGAAAGCACACTATTCCTGGATCATGGCACCAGTCCCCCACATGAGACTTGATGTACATACCATTTTGGGAGAGGATCGGAATGAGAGAGGGAGCCAGGCCTCCAGAGGTAGCCTGGTTGATGGAATAGACTCATAGTCATTCTAACCTCCTTAACACACACAGCAAGTGAGATACATGCAAGCCAGGAATTCAGAGGGCCAAAGGCAGAACAGACTGTGACAAAACACCATGCAGCCAGTCTTGAAAACAGTAGCACTCCAGAGTCTGCAAGCAGTGGGACTGTGGGGAGAGAGAAGATTTGCTTGACACAGAAAAAAAAAAAATGTCAACCACTCTCCTCACATACAACAGGAGGGTTGTGCTTGTGGGTCATTCAGCACATTATTGACAATTGTTGGCAGGCTCCCTTGGGGACTGCAGAGGGCAGGGAGTCCTGGGACTGTGCCAAGTATGTAGAGCATAAAGTGGAGCAGGAAACATCTGTGAGAAGAGAGATGGAGATTGGAACCCAGGTCAGAGGGTGATTCGGCAGAGCCAGAACAGATCAGTCACTCTTCTACTGTTTCCCAAAACATAACAAAGGCCCAAGTCACCCTGAGGTACTGCAGAAGCCCCTGTGTTGGCAAAGGTAGCCATCTGATGACCCTGGGGGCTGCCCGAGGTTCTATGGTTGGATCAGAGCACATCTATGGAGATAAAGACAGACAACTGTCGGGGACGGAGAATAGTGCCTGAGTCAAAGGACTTCTGGCCATATACTAGACAAAGAAAGCCCACAGAGAGAAGAACTGGGAACAGCCACAATATTTGCCAAGCAGTGAGTGGTACGAGAGTGTGAGGTCCCTGGCAGAAGTCTATGGAGAATAAGGGAAATGGAAATTAGGCAAACTACACCACGTTTGCTTCCTTCCAAATTGATTGAGGCAACTGGATCTTGAGATCACAATGAAGGCCAGCAGTAGGCCATGCCCAGCATAAAACTTGTGACCAGGATACAGATCTGAAGATAGCAATAGCCCTTGACACATTAGGCAGGCAATTAAGAGGTCCACCAGCCTGCTCACAATAAGACTGAGACTCCAGTGTAGAGGGAGCTGTGTGAACACTCTGGGTTAATGCCACACCAACTTCGTGATTTTTTTTTTCTTGCTCATTTGTTTTGAGTTATTTTGATTCCTTTTTTCTTTTCTTCTGATCCTTCCTTCTTTATTGGTATTGTTTTGTGATTTTACTTTATTTTTAAGGTTTTCTCCTTTATCCTGCTCCCCCTTTCAGTGCTTCTTCCAGTTTTGACTTTCTTTCCTTTGTATTCTTTTTTCTCCTTTCTCCCTCATTTTTTAAAAATGTCCTTGCTTTCCCTCTCCTCCTCTCTCCCTAACAGCACATATAGAATAGGGGCTGTATATGTGCATTAATGAATAAGAATTAACCAGTACTATAACTTAAACAGTACCATACAAGGGTGTATCAGGGTAACTCAACAAAACTGGGCTTAGAAGATCCAAATAAAACTAAGTACAACTAAATTAATAGGTTCTCATTGTCTCACAGCCTCTTTCAATCTCTAAATACATTCCCACCGATCTGCATACCTTTCCCTGCTTACTTAAATATTCTCTCAAACCCCCTCAACATTAGCTTTTTACCTGAACAATAAAAATAATTCCAACAGATTCCAACCTCTTGTATATTTTCACTTACCAACATTTTTCTTATTTCCCTCTATTCCTGCTGGCATAACCCCTCTGTTTCCTCTTGTACTCTCCTTACCCCCACCCTCCACATCCCATACAAACCACAAATAGAAGTATAACATAGTCTTTAAGGGGTATTTATAAAAGGGTTAAATTATCAAAACAAGTTTATGAGAGATGTATGATGATATCTCTTCTTTCTGTTACAACCAGTAGAAATTTTCTCTTTACAACACACTGACTGGATCAAACCCCATTTAACTGAATAGGTTGAAGTAGTAAATAGTACATCTTGACAAATAAAGCCAAGATCAGCTCACTGGAAAATAGAACATAACTGAAGAAATTTTTAACAGCAAAATTTTCCTCACTCACTTTGACTTCATCAACCCTCAGCACACAAAAAAGAACATGAAAAAACAAGACAACAGAACAGCTCTGAAGATTCCCAACTCTCCCAAGGTAGATGCATGGGGCACTCAAGGAGAGGAAATCAAAGACTGACTAGCTAAGCGCTAAGAAATGATGAAAGAGGAAGCAAAGGAACACAGTGACCTCAAAGATGACATAGCCCCCAAAATAGTGGAACTAAAAAACAAACTGACCCATATGGCTATGGAAGAAACAAACAAAACATTGGAAGTGCTGACCAAAAGTATTCAAAACATGAATCACAAATTTAACAAAGAAATACACTCTATAAAAGTGTGCCAAACAGAAATCCTGGCAATATAAAATTCTATTACAAATGCATGAACAGCAAAAATGACCAATGAGAGGAAAGATTCTCAGACCTCAAGGAGAAAATGGAAATACATTATGATATATTCAGACAAACCTTGAAAACAATAGGACAGCAAAGATAATTCATCCAAGAGGTACTAGATGATACTAAGAAGACTAACCTAAAGCTAATTGGAGTTAAAAAAAATTACGACAGCACACATGGAATAAAGAAATCTGTTTACAGAAAGAATAGCAGAAAAATTCCAAGTATGAGGAAAGAGCTCAACATACAGGTAAGCTGGGCTTGTACAGCACTAAATAACTATGATGAAAAAAAAGAAGCTCCCCTGACACATTATAGTAAAATACCAAGATGTTCAACAAGAAGACAAAATCTTAAACGCTGTCAGAGAAAAACAAAAAATGGCATACAGAACTAAAATATTAGGATTATAGCAAATTTCTCAACATAAACATTAAAGGCCAGGACAGCTTGGAGTGAAGTGTTTCAAGTCCTAAAAGAAAACAATTTCCAACCTAGAATAATATATTTTGCAAAGCTGTCTACTAAAACTGATTGAGAAATGAAGATGTTTCATGGAAAAGAACACCACAAGAAACTCATACGCACCAAACCACCACTTCAAAAAATAATCAAGAATATCCTAGATGGAGATAATGAAGCCAACAATACCAAAAAGTCTGATGGAATGAACATGTAAAGCAAGCTGATTAATTAAACAAAAATAGAACAATAAAGGAGTCAACAATAGAAAAAGAACTCAGTGACAAAATTAAGTCAATATCGTTCAGAAAAAAAATCTCAATGTAAACGTCTCATTTCTCAATTAGAATACACAGATTGGCAGACTGAATCAGAAAACAAAACCCAATGGTTTGTTGCATTTGAGAGATTCCCCTAATCCAAAAAGAAATTCATAGATTAAAAAAAAAACAAACCAAAGACTGGACATATTTCATGCACCCAGACCCATAGGAAGCGATTTTACTCTTAGGCAAATTAAACTTCTAGCTAAAACTCATCAGAAGAGGTGAAGAAGGCCACCCCATATTGGTTAGGGGAACAATTCAACAGGAAGAGATTATGACTGTAAACATATTTACTGAACACCGACACACTCAATTTATAAAACACACACTACTGGACATAAAAGATCAAATAAACAATACAGTCATAGTGGGTAACCTCAATACACTACTTTCACAAATACTCAGATCAACTAAACAAAAAATTAACAAAGAAATATCAGAGCAGAACCACACCTTTGAACAAATGTACTTAATAGATATCTACAGAATATTCTACCCTGCTACAACAGAATATACATCTTTCTCAGGAACACATGAAACTTTTCCCAAAACTGATCACGTACTAGTCCATAAATATCGATTTAATGAATACCATACCAAAGAATCCACATCGTCCCATGTCTACTATCAGATCATAGCACATTGGAACTAGAAATCAATTGCAAGACAAACAACAAAAACTTTACGAACACCTGGAAATTAAATAACATACATCTGAACACTCAGTGAGTCACAGAGGAAATCAAGGAAAAAATTAAACAATTCTTCAAATCAAACAATAATGCCAGTACAACATACCAGAACTTACATGACACAATGGAAGCAGACCAAAGAGGGAAATTTATTGTTGCCATGTTAATATTACAAAAACAGAGCAAGCTCAAATAAATAACCTAACGAGGCACCCCATGATACTCAAAGAACCGCAGTCCAAATCTGAGCCTAATTTATAGAGTGAAATCATAAACATCAAAGTGAGACTAAAGAAACAGTAAAAAGAACTAATGAATCAGAGAGCTTGTTCTTTAAAAGAATAAACAAGATAGAAAAACCTTAGCCAAACTGACCAAAGGAAAGAAATAAAACACCCATATCAATGCAATTATAAATGAAAAAAGTGAAATCACAGTGGACATCACCAAAATCCAGAAGATTGTTAATAAATACTATGAAAAATTATACTCTAAAAAAATCAGAGAATGTTGAAGAAATGGACAAATTCCCACAAACATATGAATTACCAAAATGAAAACAAAAATACATAAAAACCCAAAACAATCCAGTAAGAGACAATAAAATTGAGGCAATAATAAAAATTTACCAACTAAAAAAATTCCAGGACCTGATAGATTCACTTCTGAATTCTATAAGAATTTCAGGGAACAAATGCCAATACTCCTCAAATTGTTAAATGAAATTACAAGGGAAGGTGTACTCCCAAAGTCATTCCTGGACAGTAGGATCACTCATATTTCAAAACCAGACAAGGACCCAATTTAAAAAGATAACTACATGCTAACTTCCTTAATGAATACACATGCAAAAATCCTCAACAAAATACTAGTGAACAGAATGCTACAAATCACCAAAAAGAAAATATATCATGACAAAGTAGGCTTTACCCTAGAGATGCAAGAATGGTCAAACACATGCAACTCAGTGAATATAATATACCACATAAACGAAAGCAGAGACAACAATCATAATCTTAATAGATGCAGAAAAAGCCTTTGACAAAATCCAACATCCATTCATGACAAGAACACTGAAGAAAATAGGTATAGACAGACCTTATCTTGCCAGGTGTGGTGGCGCACACCTGTAATCCCAGCACTCAGGAGACTGAGGCAGCAGGATTGCTGTGAGTTCGAGGCCATCCTGCACTACATAGTGAGACCCTTTCTGAAAAAAAAAAAAAAGACCTTATCTCAATCTGATAAATGCAGTTTATGACAATTCTACTGCTGACATCACATCAGGATCAAGACAAAGATGTCCACTATTACCATTCTCATTCAATATAGTACTCAAAACATTAGCCAGAGCAATCAGTGAAGAGAAAGAAATAAAAGGGATATGTATAAGAAAAGAAGAAGTCAAACTAACATTATTTGCTGATATAGCCTTTACATAGAAGAAAAAAAAAACCCACCAAAAGCCTCCTAGAATTAGTAAGCAAGTTCATAAATGTAGCAGGATACAAAATCAACATATGAAAATCAATAATGTTCCTTTACACTAATAATGAAGCTATCAAAAAAGAAATTTAGAAAACAATACCATTCATAATAGTATCCAGAAGAATTAAATACTTACAAATTATCCTAGCCAAGAAAGTGAAAGACCGCTACAGTGAGAACTATAGTACAGTACTTGAAAAAGTGAGATTGAAGAGGACAAAAGAAAATGGAAAACCATCCCCTATACCTGGGTAGGCAGAACCAATATTGCCAAAATGGCCATATTTCCAAAACTGATATACAGATTTAATGTAATCTCGATCAAAATACCAAAATACCAAAATACCATCATTTCTTATAGAACTAGAAAAAACAAAGCTAAAATTCATATGGAACCAAAAGAATACCCAGAACAGCAATGAGAGCAAAGCAGGAGGTATCACACTCCCGGATTTCAAGTGATACTACAAAGTTACAGCAAAAAACCCCAGCATAGTACAAGTATAAAAGCAGACACATGATTCAATGGAACAGAATAGAAGTATGAAAACAACCCTAGACATATTCAGCCATTTGAGCTTCACCAAAGGGGTCAAAAACATATGCTCGAGGAAACATCCTCTTTAGCAAATTGTGCTA
The DNA here is from genome assembly GCA_004026905.1 of Hystrix cristata. Lineage (NCBI taxonomy): Eukaryota > Metazoa > Chordata > Mammalia > Rodentia > Hystricidae > Hystrix > Hystrix cristata. The sequence goes on along the minus strand of PVJO010011583.1, from coordinate 9,989 downwards.
GGAAAACTGGATACCCACATGCAAAAGATTGAATTTGGATCCATGTCTCTCACCACCTACTGAACTAAAATTAAAATAGATCAGAGATCATAATATTAAGACAGAATCACTTAAATGGCTAGGAGATAAAATAGGTAAAAGTATTGAAGTCATAGGCAGGGACTTTCTGAAAAGAATGTCAATTGCACAAGAAATAACATTAAGAAACAACAAACGGGATTATATCAAATGAAAAGGCTTCTATACAGCAAAGGGAACAACCAACAGAGCAAAGAGATAACCTACAGAAAATAATTTGACCAGCTACACCTGGGACAGGGGACTAATATCTAGAATATATAAGGAACTTAAAAAATTAGACTTCCCCCAATAAAAGACCCAATCAGAAAATGGGCACCTGAAACAGACAATTCTCAGCAAAAATATAAATGTACAATAAACACATAAAAATTTCAAAATATTTGACCATTTGAGAAATGAAAATCAAAACAACACTGACATTTCATTTTACTCCAGAAAGAATGGCTATCAACAACAATTCAAATAATAACAAATGCTGGAAAGGCTGTGGTGAAAATGGAACCCTTCTATATCATTGGTGGAAATTTAACTAGTACAACAACTACAGAAATTAGCATGAAGATTTCTCAGAAAATTAAAAATAGAAATTGCATTAAACTCAGTTTCTCCCCTTCTAGGTATCTTCAAAAAAGTGAACCAGCACTCCCCAAAATTCTGAAGGATATCCAAGAGAGAGATGATGAAGTTAACAATGACAAAAGGTCTAATGGAATGAATACACCAGGTAGGGTGAGATAGGGAATCAATGACAGGAAAATAAGGCAATGACAGAAATAAATCAATACCTATTAGTAATAACTTTCAATGTGAATTGTCTCAGTTTTCCAATCAAAAGATGCAAACTGGAAGAATAAACAAAAAGAACTCCAAAAATCAAACAATATGATATATACGAGAAACACATTTAACTCCCCAGAACCTCAAAGCCTAATCCTCAAAAGATGGAGAACAATATTCTATGCAATGAGACTCCCCTAAAAGGTGGTGTAGCTCCCCTATGTTCAGACAGAATAGACTTCAAGTCAAAAGTAAACAAAAGAGGCAAAGAAGGTCGTTACATATTGGTTAAAGGAACAATCAAACAGGAGTAGGTAGCAACTATTAACATATATGCACTGAACAGTCGTGCACCCAGCTTCATGAAACAAGTAGTAGTGGACATAAGAGATCAGATAGGCATAAACACAATGAAAACCCACTATCACAAATTGATAGATCAACTAGATAAAAAAATCAACAAAGAAATATTAGTATGAATAAAACCTTTGAACAAATGGACTTAATAGATATCTACAGAGTGTTCCAGCCAACAACAATAGAATACACATTCTTCTTAGCAGCACATGGAACTTTCTCCAAAATAGACCACATTCTTGCCAATAAAGCAAGCTTAAGTAAATGTAAAAGAATTAAAATTATACCATGCATATTATCAGATAATGGTGTAGTAAAACTAGAAATCAATGACAAAACAAAACACAGAAATGATCCAAATGCATGGGCACTAAACAATACCCTCTTAAGGTAGAAAATGGCTTACAGAAGAAATCAAGGAGGAAATAAGACAATTTCTAGAATAAAATGATAATGCAGTACATCATAACAGAACTTATGGAACACAATGAAAGCAGTTTTAAAAGGGAAGTTTACAGGTGTGAATGCCCATATCACAAAAGCAGACTGAGTCCAAATAAATAACCTAATGATGCACGTCATGGTCCTAGAAAAACAATCCAAACCTAAAGCTACTATAAAAAAGGAAATTATAAAGATCAGAGCAGAAATCAATGAGACTACGATAAAAAACAATACAAAGAGTCAATGAATGAAAGAGCTGATTCTTTAAAAGAATAAACAAAATAGAAAAACCCTTGCCAATCTAATAAAAAAAAGGAAAGACAGACTCAAATCAACGTAGTTAGAAAAGAAAAAGAGAAATCACTAGGGACACTGACGAAATCAAAAAGGTTATTAACAACTACTCTGCAAACCTGTACACCAATAAATTGAAGAATTCAGAAGAAATTGACCAGTTACTAGATACATGTGAAGTACCAAACTGAACCGAGAAGATTTAAAAACCCCGAGCAATCCAATAGCAGGATATAAAATTGAAGCAGTAATTTAAAAAACCCTATCAACTAAGAAAAGCCCAGGTCCTGACAGATTTACTGCTGAATTTTACAAAAATTTCAGGGAGGTCAAGCATGGTGGTGCATACCTATAATCTAGCATTTGAAAGCCTGAGACAGGAGGACTGCTGCAAATTCATGGCCAGCCTGCGCTACATAGTGAGACACTCAAAACAAAACCAAAAAAAAAAAGAAAAAAAAACCAAAATAAAATACTTCAGGAAAGAGCTAAAACCAATACTCCTCAAGCTCTTTAATGAAATGAAAGGGAGGGAGTACTCCTAAGGTCATTTTTGGACACTAGCATTACACTAATTTCAAAACTAGAAAATAATCCAACCAAAAAAGAGTACTGACCAAATTCTTTAATGAATATAGGTGCAAAAATCCTCAACAAGATACTGGCAAACAGTATGATGAATCATCAAAAAAGATCATACATTATGATTGAGTAGGCTTTATCTCAGGGGTGCAAGGATGGTTCAACATACACAAATCAACAAATGTAATATATCACATAAACAAAAGCAAGGACAATAATCATGTGATCATCTCAATACACATAGAAAGTCTTTGAAAATATCCAACACTCATTCACGACAAAAATCCTGAAGAAAATACATATAGAAGGACCTTATCTGAATCTGATAAAAAGCCATTTATGACCAGCCTACTGCCAGCATCATATTAAATGGGGAAAAACTGAAAGCTTTCCCTCTAAAATCAGGAAGAAGACAAAGATAGCCACCATCACCACTACTGTTCAACATATACTCAAAACATGAGTATGAGCAATTAGGCAAAAAAAAAAAAAAGAAATAAAAGGGACATGTATGGAAAAGGAAGAAATCAAATTATTATTGTATGAAGCTGACACAATCCTCTACATAGAAGATCCCAAAAATTCCACAAAAAGACTCTTAGAATTAATAGCCAAATCTTGTAATGTGGCAGGATAGAAAATCAACACACAAAACCCAATAGTATTCTTCTACACTAATAATGAGCACACTGAAAAAGAAATTAGAAAAAATACTATTCACGTTAGCACCAACAAAATTAAACATTTAGGAATTAACCTAAGGAAGTGAAAGACCTCTACAATGAAAGCTACAGTACACTGAAGGAGATAGAAGAGAACATCAGAAAATGGAAAGACATTCTCTATTCTTGGGTAGCCAGAACCAATATAGTAATAATGGCCATACTTCCGAAATTGAAATACAGATATAATGCAACCTTAATCAAAATACCAACAACATTTTTCATAGAACTGGAGAAAACAATCTAACAATCCTAAAATTCATATGGAACTAAAAGAGACCCAGCATAGCAAATGTAATCCTGGGTAACAAGAACAAAGTGGGACTCATCACAGTCCTGGACTCGAAGTTATATTACAAAGCTATGGTGACAAAAAAAAATATATATATATATATATATACACATACACACATATGGTATGGTACTGGCACTAAAACAACAACAAGAGGACTAATGGAACAGAAGAGAGGTACAGAAAGAACCCCAAGTACATTCAACTATTTGATCTTTGACAAAGGGCCCTAAAATACACACTGGAGAGAAAATCGCCTCTTTAATAAATGGTTTTGGGAAAACTGGCTACCCACATGGAGAAGATTGAATCTAGACCCATATCTCTCACCATGTACTAAACTAAAATCAAAATTGAGTCAAAGAACTAAATGTTAAACCAGAAACACTTTACCCGATGGAACATAAAATGGGTAAACTTCTTGATGCCATAGGCCTAGGGAAGGACTTTCTGAACAGAAACCTATTTGTACAAGAAACAATATCAAGAATCAACAAATAGGATTATATCAAATTTAAAACCATCTTCACAGCAAAGGAAACAACCAGCAGAGTGGAGAGACAATGTACAGAACGTGCAAAAATGTTTTCCAGGTCAACACAGACAGAGGATTAATATCTAGAATATACAAAGAATTGAAAAAATTAGATCACCCAAATAAAAGACTCAATAATCAATGAACAAATGAAATGAATAGACACTTCACAAAAGGAGGAGGTGGAGAAATGGCCAAGAAATACACGAAGAAATGCTTAACATTGGTGGCCATAAAGAAATACAAATTCAAACAACACTGATAATCCATCTCACCTCAGAAAGAATGGCTATCATCACAAAATACCTGACACCCAAAGTTAATGGAGGAAAGGTTTATTTAGCTCACAGTTTGTAGAAATTTCAGTCCACAATTGCCTGGATCCAAGGCAGGGTGGCATGGCAGACAGACAGGCAGAAGGTGGCAAGGTAAGCAAGGGCCCTTAGCAGCTTCTTTCTGCCCCTTATATCTTATCCAGGCTGCCAGGATTAGGGCGGTACCAAACCAATCAATGTATTGATTTAGTAATCACACATCCTTAATCTCAGAACCACACACTCTAGATCCAGCCACCTCTGAAAAAGCCCCACCTATGACCGCATCAGGCTGTGAGGGGGATATCTAGGCACAAACTGTAACATTCAGTAGCAAGAGTGTTGCTGCCTTCATCCGGCTGAGTGGTTTCTCCTCTGCCATGCCCATCTGCCACGCCCCCCTGCCTTGGAGCCAGCCAATTATGGACTGAAACCTCTACAAACTGTGAGCCAAGTAAACCTTTCCTCCCTTAACTTTGGGTATGGGATATTTTGTCTTAGCAATGAGAAAAGTAACTAAGACATATTGGTATATTGTATTTTGTAAACAAATTATTTATGTATTGATTTTAAGAGTAGACTAAGCAAGAGAGACAGAATGGAGAGTTGTAAAGCATGTGTAGTTGTAGTTTTGGGACACCTGTTTGTAATCAGTGTTGAGAATCCTTTGAATATTTGTTTCTGATGTGGGAATGAGTGCAAGAAGAATTGTATTGTTAATGTAAATCGGAATAGATCAAGATATGTTAATTCTTTACAAATCTGCCACTGGAGACTATGGTTTAAAGAAATGTGTCTGGTTATCAAGTTGTCCGGGGGTGGATTGTGGTGGACTTATTGTGGTGAACTTGAACAGGAATGCCCAGTGGAACTGAGTTGGTGTAGTTCTGGGTGTAGAAGATCCACCTGAGGATTACTGCCACAACATGAAGCAGAATGGGAGCAGAAGATAGCAGGCGGCTGTTTCCCAGGAGAAGCTCTGCTGAAGCTATTTTCCCTGAAGTGAACTCGGCTGTTCTCGTGGCAGGAGGAGCTTGGGGCCTTGCTGTCATCGAGGATGGCTGCCGTTGCTTTGGGGGAGCTCTGGTCTTCATCTCCGATGTGGGCATCATATCCTGGTTCCAGTAAAGACTCTTCAGCCTCTTAGTCCAGACATGGACATAAGCGGGACAGTGCTGTGGGCTCCCAGCCCTTGATTGGATCTTTCGGGTCTCCAGTGCATAGATAAGACATTGTGCACTCTTTCTGCATTTGCCTTGTGTGTGTGAATGTTGTAACTTGTATTTGTCTTGTATTAAATCTGCTCTCTTGCAAACCATTGACTCTAGAAAAGTAACTAATATAGACCCCTTCTACACTGTTGGTTGCTATGTAAACTAGTACAACCATTATGGAAATAGGTATGGAGAGTCCTCAAAAAACTAAAAGTAGATATTTCTTTTGACCGAGCTCTTCTCTTCCTAAGTAGCTTCCTGAAAGTGTCACAGACTTCACATTACAGAGATACATGCATACCCATGTTTATAGCAGCACAATTCATAATAGCTAAATCTTGGAAGCAGTCTATATGTCCATCAACAGATGAACTGATAAGGAAAATGCATTATTTATATGCAATAGAGTACTACTCTGCCATAAAAATGTAATTTGAGTCATTTGTAGGAAAATGGATACACCCTGAGACCATAATATTAAGTGAAATAAATCAGACACACAAACCTAAATATCACATGATTCCTCTTAATCTAAGAAACCCAATGTATAAACAATTAAGAGCAAAATAAAAGAGACAATAAGAAACAGGGAGAGAGATCTTATGCAAAGTGGAAGGGAACTAAGAGATGGAGGGATAAGAGGGGAAGAGTATGTAAAATGAATTAAGATGTGTTTATGTATGTGTACCAACTACTCATAATGAGTGTAATCATTATGTACTGCAAATATGTACTAATAAAAATTTTTAAAAGAGAATTACCAAAATATGCTACATACATGCACCAATTACCCAAAATAAATGTACCTATTATGTATTGCACACATGCACGAATCAAAAATAGGAAATCAAACATCTACAGTAGACAAAATTATAGAAATACAAGTAGAAAAGTGGTGTCAAGAGCTGTGAGCGATGAAGAACTAGTGTTCTATGAGTATAGGGTTTCTGTTTCGCAAGATGAAAAGTTTTAAAGATCTGTAGCACAACAATGTGAATACACTTTGATTACTGAACAGTATACTTAAAAAGAGTCAAGGTGGTATGTTTAATAGTACATGCTTTTAACTACGATTTAAAAATGTATAAACTCAGCCCAGCATAATGGTTCATGCCTGCAATCCCAGAACTCTGGAAGATTGAAAGGGAAGGATCACAAGTTTAAGTCCAGTCTAAGCAACTTATCAATTTAGCAAGACCCTGCCTCAAAATTAAAGGGTGTTTGGGGGGGGGTACTAGAGATGTAGCTCAGCACAAAGACGCTGGGTTCAATCCCCAGCACATCAGCAACAACTACTTTCACAAAACAAGGAACCCAAGAAAAACTGAGCAAAGGATTTTAACTGACACTTCTTCAAGGAAGAAAAATAAGTAGCAAATATACAAAATTTGGGAGTGTGGGGGATCAGGGGTAGAATGCTGTCTAGCATGAATGAGGCCCAGGGTTCAATGCTCAGCAATTCAAAAAAAAAAAAGATACTGAACATAATTAGTTGTTAAGGAAATGCAAATGTAAACCATAATAAGAAAGCAATATACATATATAAGAATGGTAAAAAGATTTGTTAGTCCAAATACTGGTGAGGCTGTGGAGAAATTGTCACCCCTAGTTTGTTGGTGTGAATGTAAAGTGGCACACTGTGCAGAAAAAGGGATAATACAGTAGATGTATCCCTAGAAAGTCCTCCTCATAAGGTTGGTCTTTGGTTAGTAGCTAGGAACATGGCTGAACAAGAGTTCCCTACACTGATTCAAAACTCTCCCCAATAAAGGTGGTTCACTGTGCTTGAACTGTTCGTACACATGATAATGTGTTTGTTGTTGGATACTTACTTTCCTTCTGGGAGTCTGGAATTTTGGTACATGCTAGGCAAAGACTGCCTTCGTGACCAGCCTCCAATAACACCCTTGGGCGCTGAGTCTCTAAGTGGTCTTACCTGGGTGGAAACATTGCACATATGTTGCTGCATTTTGTTGTTAGAGGAAGAATGCCCTGCGTGACCATTCACGGGAGTGCGAGCAAAAGGGAGCCTATGGAGAAATTCTTCCAGACTTGGCCTTTGCATTTTCCCCTTATGAGCATGTTATGTACCCTTACTACACCATTATAATAAAATTTGGCCTTGATTAAAGCTGTGTCCTAGTCTCCTTCTAGTGAATCTCCAAATGTGGGAGATCATGAAGATGTTTACAAGGGAGTCATATCAGCATGTGTAAATAGGCCTTACAAACCTATATGAAAAGATGGACAACCCAATATAAACATGGGCAGAACTGAAAATACATTTCCCAAAAGATCATATCCAAAAGGTGAATAAACTTACAGAAAGGTGCTTGACTTTATTAATTATCAGGGAAATGCAAATTAAAAGCAAAAGGAGATACCAGTGCACCCCCATCAGAATGTATTTGTTGGGAGGGGGGAGTGCTGGGGATCGAACTCAGGGCCTTGCTCTTGCTAAGCAAGAACTGTACCACTGAGCTAAATCTCCAAACCCCAGAATGGATTTTTTTAAAACTCAAAATATCAAGTACTGTCAAGGACCTTAAGCAAGTGGAAAACTCACCCTCTTCTCATAAGAGCGTAAACTGGTATAACCAGTTTCGAAAACTAGTAATAGCTACAAAAGCAGAAATAAAGGCATACTATAAAATCCAGCAGTTCTCTTGTTAAGTACATATCAAACAGAACTGTGTATGCTCGTGGCAGCTTCATTCACAACATCCAGAAGCTAAAAAGCAACCCGAGTGTCTACCAACAATATAATGAATGAATAACCTTTGATATATTCAAATAAGGAAACTTTCTATGATAATGAGGGAAAAAAGAACATGTTATATAACATAAACGAATTTCAAAAATATAACCTAAAGCAAAAAATATAGACAAAAAATACTATACATACTTAAAATTCAGCTTATAAAAAGTACAAGACAAGGCAAAACTAAGCTGTGCTTTTAGAAACCAGAGTAGTGATTACTGTCAGCAAAATGAAGTGTGACTTAGCTGGAGCCTCAGCAGGGTTTCTAGGGTGCAAATGATATTGTGTGACCTGAATACTGGCTATAAGGTGACTTTATATTGAAAACATCATTTAACTGTACATTTATGATTTGGACATTTCTTTGTATATGTGTTACACTTCGATAAAATTTTTCTTAAAACATTCAAAAGCAAGATGTAGACAGTAGCTAACTGGAAAATCATATGTGAAATGTTATTAGAGGTAATTGCTGGACGTTGAAATTTGGGGAAATCTTTACTTAACTCTTACAATTTGATATATTGCTTTTGGCTTCTATGATGAATCACCATCATTGGAATGTAAATGTATAAGCGGGATCATACATATGCTTTCTTTTTTATTTTTAATTTATTTTATTTTAATGGTACATTTTAGAGGTACACGGTGATAACATTCATCATAGAGGATTTGTACCTGTACATGATATATGTTGTTGCTTCTTTTTTCCCATTCCCCTCCCCTCCCTTCACCCCCTCTTCCCTCCTTATTTACAAAACCTTTGTTTCCATTATTTCCTTCCATTTCTTATTTCTCTTGTCCCTCTGTTCCTTTACCCTTCCCCCTCCCTTGTTCCCTTTCCCATTTGGACACTTTCTTCCCTTTCTCAATACAACACGTTTCAGTCTTTATTTACACTTTCAGTTTCACACACCAGAGAAACAATGCAGTATTTAAACATGTGTGTCTGATTTATTTCACTTAAGAGTATGGTCTCAAGATGCATCCACTTACCTAGAAATATCTCAAGCTTATTCTTTATGGCAGAGTAGTACTCCATTGTATATTAAAAAAAAACATTTTCTTTATCCATTCTGCTGTTGATGGGCATTTGGGTTGTTTCCAAGATTTAGCTATTACAAACTGTGCTGCTATAAACATAGGTGTGCATATATCACCACAGTATGATGCTTTTAATTCTTTTGGGAAGATACCAAGAAGGGGAATAGCTGGGTCAAATGGAATCTCTAGTCCTAGTTCCCTGAGGAATCTCCACACTGATTTCCATAGCGGTTGCACCAGTCTACATTTCCATCAACAGTGGAGAAGGGTTCCTTTTTCTCCACAGCCCCTCAGCATTTGCTATTGGCTGATTTATCGATAACAGCCATTCTTTCTAGAGTGAGGTGGAATCTCAGGGTTGTTTTAATTTGCATCTCTCGAATGACCAGTGATGTTGAACATTTTTTCTATGCTTTCTTAAATGTGGCTTCTTTTATCTTCTCCCTGTCTTCTTCCTTCCATGTCAGCATGGCTCTCCACCCTACTTTATATTAAAAAGTCATGTCCTTCCATATATTTCTTTGTATTCTTAAAATTCTGTATAGATTGATATAGATATATATGCATATTGA